>JAMPIV010019346.1:0-42632 GCA_024509875.1 Oreohelix idahoensis
CCTATGAAAGTGTAAGTTCACATATTACGGTCTGCAGTTTGCAGCCAATCTAGAAGTCATTCACCCCACTGTTAAAAGCTGTTTATAGTCAAGACATTATGTGGTCCATGTCCATGATACAGGTTAATATATGGCCAGTCTCTAGTATAGGCACCATTTCTGTCCAACACAGGTAACATGTTCATCTATAGCAGAGATAACATATATAACTCAGATAAAATATCTTGTATAGCATAGATGGCATGTCCGTCTATAGCTCAGATAATGTGTCCATCTCTAGCTCAGATATGTTATCCATCTGTAGCTCATTTAACTTATCCATATGTAGCCTAGATAACAAAACGTGCATCTAATAGCTCAGATAACTTTTACATCTCTAGCTCAGATAACTTGTCTGTCTCTAACACAGATAACATCCCCTTCTCCAGCTCAGATAACTTTGCGATCTGTAGTTCAGAAAAATATAGCTATCAGTAGCTCAGATAACTTTGTGATCTTCTGCTCAGATAACATGTCCATCTTAGTGCAGGCTTCCTACAAGGGGACCTGTTGCAGCAGTGGTGACTGCATGCTCCATAAAGATCAAAAGGGAGAAATTATTATTGTTATATATTTTGAGCTACTACAAAGCTAATTGGAAGACCTTTCTTGTGAATCTAACATTTAAAGATGCCAACATGTTGTTGATTTTTCTTATATCAAAAACTAAGAAAATATAATCCTGTATCTGAAAGATATGTGGTTGTTTTATTGTTTTGATGTACCATTCCTGTTCCAGTTCCAGGTTGTAAGATTATGTAGTTTTTTTGTTTCTCCATTTCATTTTTTGCCAATTATGGAGTGTGGATCCACCCACTGCAGATGGCCTCATCCAGGAAGCCTATATCAATGCAAATGCTTTTGCACCTGTTGTCTTTGTAGCTGTTTATTTGACATGATGAGGTAACTAGACCCATGCACAAACTTATATTAGTCGTCTATTACGACTTACCTGAGGAAGCAGTTGTCTTGTTCTTTCTTGCCTTCTCAGAGAGCCCCAGGAACTACACGGTTTCTTGTTCTAGTTTTGAGATCTAAGATAAAAACTGCATCAGAAATTCTAATGACAGAAGAAAGTTCAGAGAGACCAGTAGCTATCTTCTCAGATGCGCTGTCAGTGATTACAATGCTGAAAAGTCAAAGTAATGCTGATCTGGATGACCTAAGAGTAACACTTCACAGACTATGTCAGCAATACAAAAGAGTCGTGATACAGTGAATCCCATCTCACTGCAACATCCCTGGAAATGAAAAGGCTGACAGATTGGCAAAGGAAGGGGGAAAGCTTCCTCAACTTGACACAAATATAACTTATGAGGAGGCCAAGAGTTTTATCAAGCACGGGTACAGGCACAAGTGGGAAGAAGAGCATCCAGGCCACACAAAAAATGATCCGTATTACCAGCTCAGCAGAAGTGAACAAGTGGTAATCTTCAGACTATTTTATACTTTTTCTGTTAGTGATGCAGGAGCCAAGACTGCAAATTTCCCCTTTGTGCTGGTACTTGTTTGTGGTGTGGTCAGCTGTAGAAGTTGTCAGGTGAGAGTATATGACAGGCATCTGTGTCACCTCAGAAGTATTGAATGTTTGTAAAGATCCAAGATTATAGTTAGTATAGTTCTTGAACATTTTGTTCACAGCTATAAAGTAAATAAAATGACTTGTTAGCTCATTACCTGACCTCTTCCATCTCTACCGCTTTTTAAAAAACAATATCTGTGGCCAAGAATATAAGAGTGAAAAATAAACTAGGCAGTTTTCACAAAGTGAAACAAAGATATATGTGGTGCATTCTTTCACTTGGTCTGTTCTCTACGTGGTGGAATCATGGCACCAATCGGGAAAAAAAAACTTTTGTCCTGTTATTCAAGATTCAGAATTATTTAAAATGTGAATGCTTATATTTATAGTGTTAATAAGCCCATACTTCAAGTCATATATGCAGCAGGAATTGAGATGCAGCAGTTAAACCTCTTAGAAAACTGGTCTTGCTTGGAAATGCATTGATTTAAACACTTTTTGTAAGCACAGAAAGTGGCAGGTTCCAACATCACCAACAGCTTGTGTCATTCATCATATTCCTTTTCACTGCTCATGGGACACAGAACCAGCACTACACCTGATCCCCTTGTAAGAAGTCTGCACCAAACCATATGGTTACTCCTGCAACTGTGGTTTCTGCAGAAGTTTGTTTTACATGATGAAGTTGCCAATGCCATCCATAACTTTATATTAGTCAATAGTAGTCCTGTTCTTCTTTTATCTCTTCAGAGACCCCCTTGGAACTACACAGAAAACCATTCTTCACACGGTTCACATTTGGCCCCTAGCAATTTTAATCTCTTCCCTGCCTTGAAGGAACACTTGTCATGACATCTTTTGACCTGTAGTGAAACGAAGACATCAAACATACTACCATCATGTGACTAAAATGACACAGACATTACTTCTGTGCACCCAGAATGGACAGTCTTATAACACTGACACATGCCTCACTTGCCTAGCATGCTATATTGAAAAATTATATATTAGCCATTTCATTACGTTGTCAGTTTCCTGTAATAAAACCTTGTTTTTAATTTCAGAGTACTGGACGCTTTTTCTGATTGACACATGTTATAAGTACTTGTTCTATGCTGATGACAAAATACCAGTAGCCAAAAAAAAACGGAAACACTTATGGAATATGTTAGATAAAGCACTAGAAGATTAAAAGGACTTGGCATAAACAGCAAAAAAAAAAATCAGCACTAATGGTTATTTTTAAGTGAAAGGTAAACAACCCCCCCCCTCTTCCCCCCCCACCCCCCCTCCACCCCAAAAGCAATATTCATTTATGCTGTGTACAAACTCTGTTACTGGCAAAATACTATTTTTGGCCTAGCACTGAAAGGGATAAAGAGGAAACATGGTGTTGTTATGCTCATAAGATAGAGGGAGCCAATAGAAGGGATGAAGCAGATAAAAAAACAATGAAAGTTGCACCAGACATGTCAGGTCAACATAAAAAAATATGAGGAAATAATAGAAAAAGACTTTACTAGAGACCTGTTGGGGAAAAACAAAACATTAGAACCAGGGTGACATTTAGACTGACACTGAATTAAAAATAACAGAGTGAGTGACAGGAAATAATAATGCCTGGGACAGGGCAGTGAGAAAAACCCAAACAACAGAAGGCTAGCTATCATCTGCCATGTGGTGGCAGACAGTGGCAGCAATATATCATGAAAGGTATGTCTCCCAGAAAATAAACACAGGTGGCTTTGGAGCTGACAAACAAAAATAAACCATGGGATGGGTAAGATTACTGACAAATTTACACACAAAGCTTCTCACAAGCAGACAATGAACGCAGCCGTCTTCTTCTACAAGTACCGTACCGTGCCAACTGGCATAGGTGATCAAGTCTGTCCACAACTTCCTATCCCTAGTTCTGTTTATCAGTCAAATTGTTAAACTGTCGAGTATCTTCTCTCATTGTAGTTATCTTTTTCTTCTATCTTTCCTGTTGTCACAATATATTACACCTTTTATATTTTCATTACTTAATTCACTTGATTGCTTTCTAATAACATTATTTAAAAGCTTCCTTAGTGCACTGACATCTTCATTGCTAGCTGTTCATGGTATTCTTAACATTTTCCTGCTTGTCTACTAAATGTCCATGACTCTTTTCCACTTGGCAGGATTGGCTCTATATAACACTGAAGAACCCTGCTTTGTACTTCCATTGATAAAGATTTGTTGCATAAAATACTTTTTGTTTTATTGAACACTTCTTTTCTATGAAAGTTACTAATATTCATTGCTGTATAAGGGACAATGTGACAGTGGCTTCCCTTTGCTCCATTCAGTTTGTGTATGGGAGTCTCTGACTAAAAAGTCTGACCCACAAGGCAATTAAAAGGAGAGAGGTTAAGGCACTTCATCTTGCTGGATGTCACATCATGAGGTTTTAAAGGTGTATACAAAAAGACACTCCAACCAGCATCCAATACTTGTGGCACAGTTACTCGGTTCAGGAATCGAAACCTGGTAGTGGTCACACTCAAGTCTACCCAGCTGTAAATGGGTATCTGACTTGGCTCTTGATTTAAGGAAGGCAAAGACTGTGAGGAAGGGGAACTGGTCACCCTACCTCATAAAGCAAGACCTAGTATTGTGAAGTCTCTAACACTTCACTCCCCTACAGACATGTCTGCTATAGGGCAACCTTTACCTTATATAGAGGCCCCATCTGCTATTCCATGTCACTTTCACATACATAAGAAAGAGCTGTGACCTTGCTGCTTTGCCAGTATTCTTGTGACTTTGTTGTACAAAAGTCAAGAAAATACATGCAACATGGACTGCCTCAGAAGAACTCTATGGTGAAGTCCAGCAGTGAGTTTAAAGAAGTGTGGTAATCAACATAATGTGCTGCTAATTGAAATGTGATGACATGTCACTCATAGTCATTGATTTTGTTACAAATAGGCAGTACACCATTTTAGTGTTAACGTGTTCAAACACAGAATTAGGAGGATTTTAAAAAATGTATTATCAAGAGTTCTTTTCTTTCTCTCATTAGGTACCCATATTACATGCTGCAGCTCATGAACATTCAGTTTAAATGTTTAACCTGGCTTCGATACACAATCTGGATACCATTGTATCCCCTTGGAATTTTGACAGAAGGTACAAATTCATTTTTTACCATTATGAAATATGCTTTAGAAATTGGTAATATACAAGTAGGTACTCCAAACTGAATTTTTATATAACATATTTATGTTAATAAAATATGTAGATTGGTAGGTCTGGTTATTCTAAGCATTTTGGTACCAAATTTAGTTCCGTAGGTGAATTTGTTCAAACGTTATGCAATTTTGAATATTTGAAAAAAAGGGCCTGTTGCGTAACTTGTCAAAATGCCAACTTTGAGTGGTCATAAATTTAAAATTTACAAACCCTCACTGACAAAACTTTGTAAGCACACTCTCATGTAAACAGACAACAAACTCAATTTTTTTCTTGAATGTCAAATAATTTCATATTTTATTTGCTTAAAAATGGCTTGAGGCCCAATTTTGCAAAAATGACCAAGGGAGTTAAAAACTAACAAAAATTGTCATTTTAAACAAATCAACAATTGCATCAATAGTGATAGAAATTACACCAAGTTATCAAGAAATTATAGCTCTTTAAAAACAATCATCAATATACTAATAACACAAAATACCACTCAACATAATTATTGCTAAACAGAGCGATCTGCAGCAAAAAATGAAATTTCATTGAATTTTTAAAATTCATTAAAAATGTAACAAGTGTACAAAGATGAAAAGTATACAAATTTTTCAGGATTTTTATGCTCTAACGTGGAAAATATATTTTAAATGTTCAGCCCTGTCATAATAATAAGTATTATGATTATAGCAAACAGTCCATTTCATACATAAAAAAATACAATCTTTTCTAGCCGTCTTAAAAGTCCTCAGTATGTTTTGTCACAAACAATCTTTGTCCATGAGTTGCCCTGGGTATAAATGATGGAACCGTTCCACAGCCTGAAAACAAAAAGAATATAACAATATCTTTGATTACCGGTATTTTCATTTTGCAGTTTTTTTTTTTTGTTTTTGTTTTTTTTTGTTTTTTTTTTTGCGTACGCCCGCTAATACTTGAGGCGAAATCTCAGGTTATTATTTTATGTCTAACCTGACTGTTGCAAGTGGAACTTATGGAAGGGGAAGTAATCTTTAGAATGTTTTGAACATATTAAATTTCGAGTTGCAATGCTTGATTAAGCGGATACTTGTTTGACTTTAGGATAGAATTATCTTTTCCTATTTTCGGATGACAGAGTACAGATAAGCGTGTGAACGCTGTTTAATGTATTTATTCTGTACTGTTTTGAGTCATGTGAATAGCTCGCTAGTCTACATGTGTTATCGAGAACGGTGTTCAAGACAACCGAATCTCGTGACGGGTTTTTTTGGCGGGACTAGTGTGTGATTTGGGAGTTGTATTTTGGGCGTGGACCGTGTAGGTCGAGTCCCAGTGTTTTTGGATAATGTATGCCTACGTAGGATTTGAGAAAATGTCGACTTATATATTTCGCTGTGTGTACAGCCTATGTGATTAACTGCAGTGTGGAGATGTATGAAGCTATTAAGCTATTATAAGTCCAGGATTAGGACAGGCCATATTATATATTAACTGCAGTGTGGAGATGTATGAAGCTATTAAGCTATTATTAGTCCAGGATTAGGACAGGCCATATTATGTTTAGCTGCAGTATGAAGATTTGTGAAGCTGTTAAGCTATTATCAGTCCAGGATTAGGACAGGCCATATTATATATTAACTGCAGTGTGGAGGTTTAGGCCATATGAACCTTATTATAGCTGCCGTGTGATGCAGGCTTTGCTATGTATTGAAGTACTTTTGTAGGCCATATTGTGAAGATTAATGAAGCTGCCGGGTGATGCAGGCTTCGCTGTGTATTAAGGTACTTTTGTAGGCCATATTTTGAAGATTATTATAGCTGCCGTGTGATGCAGGCTTTGCTATGTATTGAAGTACTTTTGTAGGCCATATTGTGAAGATTAATGAAGCTGCCGGGTGATGCAGGCTTCGCTATGTATTGAAGTACTTTTGTAGGCCATATTGTGAAGATTAATGAAGCTGCCGGATGATGCAGGCTTTAGTGCGTGTTGAAGTACTGTTTAGGCCAGGATGTGGACAGGCCGTATTAGATATTTAATGCCCGGGAAATTATGTTATAATGATTTCGTGTTTGTGCTAGCGAATGCGAGTACATTTATGGCCAGTAATAACAGTAATAACATTTCAGACTGAAACCACTTTTGTTACATTTATGGTGGTTTTCAGTTAACAGGATCTGACATCTACGACTATTCGCGTCGATAGCCTAAGTGGCGTAGTTTTCGTATCATTGGATATCATTTAAGATGTGCCTGAGTGGCGTATACGATTAAGAAATTGTTACCTCTACAGTGATATGTACTTGAAGCAAGAGGATAAAGTGAATCAAATTTTGTCCACCAGACCATAACATATCTAGAGGATCAGTCACTACAAGTTGAAAATAATACATATGACTTGCACGTGACAAGAGTGTAGAACACTTGACTTTGTTATAATTGACCTTATGTAGGCGTGGCTTGAATCTCCTGTACTTCAGAACTGTGACCTAGTTATTATCTGCCTGGGTGGCGCATTTGAGAAACGACGCACGCTTTATTCGTGGTAGAAGGCAACTTTACAACAGTAGCAACTGACGTCCTATTTCATGCCTATAGACGACAACAACGTCTGCAGTGGTCAAGGAAGTTCAATTAGACTTGGACAGTATTTGTACCAGCATTTGTACGGGTTGTGACAGATTTCTGCAATATTCGGGTTACCTGTGCCAGTTGTCACCATCACAAGTTCAAGATGTTATGATACACGGAGTTGCCGTGTACATTTCAGACTACAGAACAGTCAAGAGTTGCAGTGTGTGCTGTATTATGGTTCCTGTCAACTTGTGCATTGTTAAGCACATATCATATTGACGAAATTACCTGAAGAGAAACGAATCAAGTTGCAGTGCTTTCCCGCAGTGGAGGTTTTAGCAGTCTATGTGATATTCAGTGTCGTGGCGGAAAAGAAGCGGGATCATTGACAGATAAGTGATTGTGTCTTGTGTAAATTGTGTCACTTCATATATGTCGCTAGGCCTCCCTAATTGCTCATTTTGTTATTATTGTTGTTTATGTCTAATTTGACATATGATTAAGATTTGATGCATAGGTGTTAATGGCTGTTGACATATGTCGATTTTCCTGATAATGATGTGACTTGATAAAGGTGCTATAAAAAGGAATTGGTGATACAGAATTGAGGAATAAGCTCATTTCTTGACAAATAGTTAACTTTGTGAGCTGGAAGGGTAATTGTTAAACCTTTTGCGACAGTAATTTGTCATAACTATAAGTGATTACTATATATATTTCAATAAGTAAGTGAATCACCATGGATCGTGATAGGTACCCTACAGATATAAGGCCTATGTTGGAGTCTGCATTGGTGGTAGGTAGAGATGGTAAGGGATTGAGAGGTGCACGACTTGGAGAATGGATAATGGATGATTTTTTGATTAATGTGTCAACATCCCTGGAGTTATTTGCTGAACACAACTTTAAGTTTGTTTGCAATTTGGTAATGGCCAAGGATTTGGTGAATTTGCTATGGCACCTTCGTGTGTTTTTGCAACAGTATATTGAACGTGAACACGGACATATAATGCAAAGCATGTTCAAAATAATCCACAACCATACATCTGATGAGCAGGAAAGGGAATTGAGAATTGAGAAACAAGCAAAAGTAAACAAACAAAGTGCTCTACAGCAAAGAGAGAATTTCCTAGAAGGTGTTGCTAAAGAGAACGAACTACAGGCAACTGTGTATAGGCTTAAAAGTGAGATACTTGAATCAAACTCAGAACTTTCTAGTGCACAAGCTACATTAAATTCAGCTTTAAGCAAAGTCCAAGACTTGGAAACTCAGATAGGTAATCTCACGCGGGAACTTCAAGAACAGAAAGAGATGTGTGAGAAATTGAAGGTTGAGAGAAATGTCTGTGAGAAGACTTACATAGAAATGCTTCATGAGGTGATGAATGATAATGCGATGCTCAGTGATCAAATTGGGGAGATGAATATTGTACCCCCCAAGAAGAGTAATGAGATTATGGAAAACAATGATGATGTCCAGACTGAAACACTTCAGATAGAGTTGACTCAGTTGAGGGCAAATAAAGAACAGTACGAGAAAGAGACTTTAGTGGAGTTGACGGCTGAGAAAGAGAAGGTCGCTAAAATTGAAAATTTGCTAGCAGAAGAAAGCGACAAAGTTTTGGCTGTTAAGGAGTTAAATAAAAGGTTAAGTGAAACGATTTCACTTAAAGATAATGAAATTGCGGAAGCAAGGGAAAGAATATTTGGCTTACTAGATATGGTTTTGAAAAACAAAAGGTGCTCTTTTGTCAATGTTCACAATGATAGACAGAAAGTTGCGAAAAGTCAACCCCATACACTTTTTGCTCAGAGAGATTTCATTCATGGTAAAGATAGATCTTATCGTGGTAAATACAACTTTAAAAGTTCTAATATTACTGGTAGTTCCAGTAATAATTCTTGGCGTCAGACCAACAAAGATTCTTGTGTAACAGCCAGTTCTGTTGGTCAGGAAAAGATAGGTGATAAATTTCAGGTCAAGATTCATAAGAACAAATATTTCTCGACTATTGGAAATACTCAGAAAATAATAGCGGGTGTTGAGACTATTACTACTTGTTCCAAAGATGAAACCCATATGCGGAACAATAGAGATACTATTGTTTCTGGCAGTTATCAAACTCAGCACAGTCAGTTTGAAACAATTGGTAAATATATTCCCATAAGGGAGAAGAAAAACAGTTCTAGAAAGAGAGATAACAGAGTAAAAATAACAGTGGATGCTTGAATACTATTGCTTGCTCTACTTGTTGTTGTGAATGTGAGACTTTGTTTCAGCGTAAGGCAGCGGCGACATTCAAGGTCGGTCATGTTGTCCCCAAGAATTCTATGATATCTACATGTGATAGAGAGAGCTAGTGACATCGTGAAGAGACCGGGTTTTTACACAAGCCGGTACTGGGTAATTGTAAACGTGATTTCTACGTTTTTTTCATTAAATTTCACTATTGAGTAAAATGGAAATTTTCATTTGTATTTGTTGACAGAAGCTACGTTGCGATGAGGGTCAAGGCTTCTGTGACATATTGACGGTCAGAAATGTGAGTCAACTTTCCGCTCGAGTAGTCAACCGAAACCTGTCAGCGTCAAACTAAAATCTGATGGTTACTTTCTGAAGGTCAAGCATGTTTACAAGAGAGTGGGAGACTTCGCGTCTGATTTATTTTTTTTTGTGTGAAGATAGTAAATATTTTTGTATTCTATATTAGTACATGACATGTTGTTGTTTTGAAATAACATATAATTTTGTTGTAATGATTATTTCTATGCATCATTTGATTGCCATAATTTTTTATTGTTATTTATATGTCTGTATTTTGATGATGTATTAATACATTTTTATGCTATTTATATATTATTGTGTTGATAATGTGTAGTATGTAATTATTATCCTTTATACTACTCTGTTCAACTTAGAATTTTTGCAACTGTGTTGTTTAGGATAGTTTTTGTACATGATGAGATTGCACAAACTCATTTATTGTGTTGATGTAGTGGTTACTTTTAGATAGTCCTGAGTGTTCGTTATTCACTTAATTTATATTTTTCTTATGTTTTGATGTCATGATTAATTAATATATAGAACATACAGAGAAGATGTGTATTATCTGGTATGTTGTGAAATGTAATTTTGAAAATAGCTTGCATGTATCATACATGATCTTGTATTTGGATTTGTTAACTTTTTGTGAAACTTCGATTTTTCCAGAACTTGATTTTCTTGCCAGTCAGACATGCAGATTATTTTCTTAGCAGATTATTTAAAAAAAAAAAAAAAATTTATTTTTTGTAGATATTTTTATAGAACCTTTTTTATATTTCATAGTAACAACAGATTGTAGATTTATTTATAGATGTATATCTTATCGATTTGAATAAGAGATAAAGTTATAGCTAAATAGCATTTTACTGAGCTGAACGTAATTGTCAGCAGAAAGAACTTAAAGAATAAATTAAATTTACATGTGTTGATTTAAAGGTTTCTTCGAGATAGGATTTTTGTTTTATATTTCACTCATTTTGTTAAAATATTGATTTCATTATTAGGCTTTACTTAAAGTATTATTGAATTACTTAAAAATTAAATACTGTTTTATGTAACTTATCGAGAAAAAAAAATATGTTTGTACGGTACTGTTGAAAAAAATGATTTTTTTTTTTTTTTGGCATTGTAATTTTTTGTTGGGTGTGCCCAGCATTTGACTTCGTGATATCATTGATATGTAGTTTGATTAGTTCTTGTAAAAAGTTGTTTTTTATGATGATGTATTTTTTATTTTAGCGCTTCATTGTGCGTTGGTAGTATTAGTTATAGTAATGCTATTACTTGTTTGTTCGATGCCTATAATTTATTTATGTTAGTTTTGTATAACTCTTATAACTTAGTTAAATTACTTATTAGGTTTTGTTTAGTTATAAATTATTTTTGGTGGTATTAGTATAGATATACTTTGATATTTTGTGTTGTGCCTTTCGATCATGTTTATATATTTATTTTTGAATAGGTTATCTGATCAAAACAGTTATTGGTATATACTGTTATTGACTTTCTCTGCGTTCGTGCCTTTGCTTTCTATCTGTCTTTGGTAACTATTCTTCATTTCATTCCTTCTTTTCTGTTGTTTTTTTCGGTATGGATTTCATATCTTGTTTATACTTTCGTACCTCATCTTCGTTTTACTTGATTCTATTTGTATACTTTGTCTTCTTTCAACACTTATACTTCTATTCTTTGTATTCTTGGAATGGTTATATGATTTGATATGATATATCTACTTATGATAGTTGTATTTATTTTACATGTAATTGTCCAACTTAATTATGAGTATATGGTATTGTTGAGTTCTTACTTTTTTTTTTTTTACAGATCATTCTTCTTTTGATTGATCTTGTGTTTTCTCTTTCGATTGGTTGTTTTCGGTTTGGTTTGTACTAAATATACGTAACTTAATTTTGGAACTGATCATATTTGTATATTTAGCTAATTACTTTTTATACTTAGCTGATTATGCTGTATGCTTTAATTGCTACTTTACACTTTAATGCTGATATTTGTTTTAGATATAATTTGATTTAAAATAAGATATTTTTGTAGGCATATGTTAGAGCTTAATTGTCTTCTAAATTTTTCGTTTTTGGGAGTTGATTTTTTAAAAAAAAATGATAGAATCATTTTTTTTCCCCGGAGCGGGTGGTAACTGTTGCAAGTGGAACTTATGGAAGGGGAAGTAATCTTTAGAATGTTTTGAACATATTAAATTTCGAGTTGCAACGCTTGATTAAGCGGATACTTGTTTGACTTTAGGATAGAATTATCTTTTCCTATTTTCGGGTGACAGAGTACAGATAAGCGTGTGAACGCTGTTTAATGTATTTATTCTGTACTGTTTTGAGTCATGTGAATAGCTCGCTAGTCTGCATGTGTTATCGAGAACGGTGTTCAAGACAACCGAATCTCGTGACGGGTTTTTTTGGCGGGACTAGTGTGTGATTTGGGAGTTGTATTTTGGGCGTGGACCGTGTAGGTCGAGTCCCAGTGTTTTTGGATAATGTATGCCTACGTAGGATTTGAGAAAATGTCGACTTATATATTTCGCTGTGTGTACAGCCTATGTGATTAACTGCAGTGTGGAGATGTATGAAGCTATTAAGCTATTATAAGTCCAGGATTAGGACAGGCCATATTATATATTAACTGCAGTGTGGAGATGTATGAAGCTGTTAAGCTATTATTAGTCCAGGATTAGGACAGGGCATATTATGTTTAGCTGCAGTATGAAGATTTGTGAAGCTGTTAAGCTATTATCAGTCCAGGATTAGGACAGGCCATATTATGGAGTAATGAAGACTGTTTAGGCCATATGAACATTATTATAGCTGCCGTGTGGTGCAGGCTTTACTATGTATTGAAGTACTTTTGTAGGCCATATTGTGAAGATTAATGAAGCTGCCGGGTGATGCAGGCTTCGCTGTGTATTAAGGTACTTTTGTAGGCCATATTTTGAAGATTATTATAGCTGCCGTGTGATGCAGGCTTTGCTATGTATTGAAGTACTTTTGTAGGCCATATTGTGAAGATTAATGAAGCTGCCGGGTGATGCAGGCTTCGCTATGTATTGAAGTACTTTTGTAGGCCATATTGTGAAGATTAATGAAGCTGCCGGATGATGCAGGCTTTAGTGCGTGTTGAAGTACTGTTTAGGCCAGGATGTGGACAGGCCGTATTATATATATTTAATGCAATGTGGAAATTATATGATTCGTGTTTTGCTGTCGAATGTGTGTCATTAATGTCATCGTGTCTGTGTTGTACGGAATAAACAGTATCGAACTGTTCTAGACGTTTGCAACCCTTTTTGACTCCTGCATGTACTCTTATGTACGTACCGTGGTGTGCGAACATATCAACACACACCCAGGTCAACATTCCAGACACAGTGACAGGACAGCAGCACACATATATTGAATTAGCCTGTGTGGCGATGATATAGACCAAACCACTACACTCGCAACAGTGGGTGCAAACAGACTATATAACATTTAGACTTAGCGCCGTTATCAGCGGTGGTTTCAAAGACATAATAACATTAACGTTTAATTACATTTATTGGAAATCAGAGTAAAGGGGGGTGTATCACTGACATTGAATGCCGTCGCCCGGGTTTGATCCTGTATCACCCGGTCGCCAGAGCGGTGTTGTAACCACTACGCTAGCGCGGCTCTCTCATTTTGCAGTAAATCTTAACTTAGCTTACAATGTTGATATTGTTGTTGAACTAGAGCTGCCGAGGTTCTCGCTCTTTAGCAGCCAATTCCAAGTTGAAGACTCCTTGGTATTATCTACCCTGTAGATCTAGGCTTTTCCTGTGGCTTTTCTGCCATTCCAAAAGTGTTGAGTTGAAGTCATGAGCTCCTGAATTATGAATGGTATCTAGTTTTTATTCACCAACTTCTCTTCTTCTTTGATCCTTAGCCGCCGACCGTCAAAGCAGTCAGTGGCCATCACGCCTAGTGGCGTCTTGTAGGGCAACAACAAATTGATTCCACTTTGCTCGGCCATCCTTCGTACAGTGCCCCAACTCTGGTTCATTCTTTGCATCTCAGCCTCCACAGTCCTCCGCCAGGTTGTTTTTGGTCGGCCTCTCTTTCGTTTTCCTTCCGGGGTCCAAAGCATAGCTGTTCTTGTGATGGCATCGGGGTCTCTTCTGAGGACATGGCCAACCCAGCTCCAGCGTCTGCCAGCTATGATGGTGTGCATGTCCTCTTGCTTGCTCCGAGCAAGCAGATCTTGGTTGGTGATGGTATTCGGCCAAAAGATTCGGTGAATTTTTCTTAGGCATGCTGTGTGAAAAGAGGACAACCTCGACATTTCCTTCTCTGCAACTCTCCAGCACTCCGCACCATAGAGAAGCACAGAAAGCACACAGCTCTGATACAATCTTAACTCTGTGCCCATGCTGTATCGAGAGGACCCCCAGACGTTGCCCAGACTAAAAAAGGCTGCTCTTGCCCTATTCACTCTGATGTTGATGTCTTTGCCTGCCCCGCCGTCTGGTGTTACCATGCATCCTAGGTATGTGAAGGTGTCTGTCTGTACCAGCTGCTGATTCCCTACTGACATGGGCCCAGGGTTGCTCACACCGAGCGTCATGACCTCTGACTTCTTTAAACTGATGTCCAAGCCCACCCGCTGGCTAAACCTACTAAGTCCATCCGTTCCCTCCTGGACGTGTTGATGTGAACGTGCCAGCAGCGCAATGTCATCTGCACATCCCAGACCCTCCATTGTAGAAAATGCAGTCCATCCCACTCCTCCCGGACCGCCCTCTGCCGCCCAGCGCACCACCCAGTCCACGACTGTCAAAAATAGAGTGGTCGACAATGGGCATCCCCGCCGCACCCCTGTCCCCACCTCAAAGGCCAGGCCGCTCTGCCCAACACTACACGCAAAGCTGGCACAGAGGCCCTCCATGATTGACACCATGCAGCCCGGAACCCCACAAGCCCTCATTCACCAACTTAGATTGCTACATTTCATACCTTTCTCTGTGGGCCCTGACTTCTCTCCATAAGGTGACACAACTGCACAACAACTCTGTTTGTCAGTGGTGGGGCGGTGACATCTGGGCATCTAACTTTGCCAGACCGAAAAAAATCAATTTTCCAACGATTTGTAAACATCATCCACTGAAACATACAAAAATATACAACTATAAGAAGTTTCTGTAGAAACATTACACAAGAAATGTTTATATTAAACTTATTCTTTCTAGGAGAGAAGTTTGCATCTAGGAGAGATGGTTGAGTCCAACTTAGTAGCCAACAAAATGATTTTTTATGAAATATAGACAATCTCTCCCAAAAAATTTTATTCATTTTTTTTCTTCCATGTGACAAATTGGCCTCTGGACAATTTTTTTAAAATTATTAAAGAACAAACATGTGTTCAAATCCTCTGAAAAAAATTGGAATGTATCTGTTTAGTATGCAAATTAATGTATACAAATTTAAAGCTTGTATCTTTTATACTTTTTGAAATATGATGTTGTGAAAATTGACTTTCATGCAAAAAAAGACATTTTTCAGTAATGTGTTTTGCAGATTTTGGTCTCAGATGTAGGCTATTGATAATTATTCATGATGTAGCCCTATTATTTTCTTTGTGTGAAAAGACTGTATGCTGTTTGTCAGCGAAGGTTGTAAAATAATATTTAAGAAGACGGGAGTGCTCTGAAGTTGGTGTTAGGCCTATGTAACTTTTTCAACTTTGTGAAAATATCCCCACACTTTTAAAAATGCCATAACTTTTTTATTTGTTGTCCAATTTTAAAAATTAAACTACCAAATTTCATGGTTTCCCAAGGGCTTCCAAACTGCATTGTTTTCTCTGGTGTTTTTGTGCAACTATTTCTAGACCTAGGCACTCGCACGATAGGTATGGTCGGCCATTTTGTCTCGATCAGTAAATTAGACCGAAATACCTAATTTTGACAGACCCTAGCTCGAGCCAGAGGTTCAAAAACACATAAGTTTCAAATTGCTGCACCCATAAAAACTTAGGAACTAGATGATTTAATAAGTATCATCTCTTAAAAACTCGCCTAATTAAATAGGGAAGGTTCAGAACACCAACATTGAATTCACCCAGTTCACGTATCTGACGACTGTCGGTGAAGCACTCAATGCAGTTTTTTAAACATGAAAACAAATTAGTACGTAATGAAATCACTTCCAAAAAAACAATATATTTTTACCAATACATTCGTGTAAAATTAGCATTGGATTCAACTCAGCCATGATAAATTTTCCTTCTAACGTTGGTCCACCGTTCACGGCAAACCCAGCAGCCGGATGACTTGTGTGTAAAGTAACTAGCTTGAATGTGCATGCGTTTGCACAGGCCGCAGTCCCTGGCTTCTCTACGGATCACTTTTTAAAAAAAAATTATGTAGGAAAATGGTGTTGCTCTTTCTTTTGATATAGGACACATGAAAATCGACCGTTTTCCACGCAAATTTTACAATCTGATCGTTGTTCTATAAATATGTCCTAGGCACCGACAAAAATGGCATTTACTGCTGAAGAATATGAGACTATTTACAGCAGGCTGACATCATTTGCCACGCATTGCTGGCGATTTGAAAAGGGTAACCCTCTACTTCTCCTTTGCCAGAACCGCGCGAAAACTGTTTGCACATACTTTTTAAACACTTAAAAGACTAACTCATTCATAATATTTCAAGCTATTTTTGCACCCATGTAAACAATAAGAAAACAAGCTTTCTGTTGATACCAGTTTTATTTAAATGCTATATGAAATAAAGTTGCAATCATTGGGTGAAGTTATAGACAAAATGAAAATTTTGTGCCAAAAGTGGTAAATATCGGCAGTTTGGAGTACCTAATACAAGTGTATAGACGATTATTCCACTCTGCCATGTACTTGTTTCCAGCGAAACACTTGTGCACTCCTAGATGTTATTGAATTGAACTTAAGCACCCAGTGTATATGCACTGCATCCATGTTTCATAAATGTAAGTGCTATTAATTGTATTAATACTTCTTTCGTTTCACATTTCAAATGCTAATTTCTACTAATATTTTTCTTTGCAGCCACCATCACATTTCAGTCCATTTCATATTTCTCAGAGACTGGGTTTCTCAGCATTGCACTGCCAAACTCAGCCAACTTCGCTTTTTACTTCCCATACTATTTGATGGTGCATCTACTTTTAATATGCGTCGGTAAGTGCAGTTTAAATGTAACCATGTCCTGTTGCCCCGTGTAGCTGCCAGGGGTCTCTAACGTGACCAAGAGAGAATAGGACTAATACAACCTCCAGCATGTCATACAAAGCAATTAATATAAGGTTGTGCTTGGGGCTGGCACTAATTGCCACAGAAACCCATCACTGCCAGAGCATGTGACTGCTTTATGCAGGCTTCCTGCTGGATCAGCTGCACTGGTGGCTCCATGTTCCATAGGGAATGAAAAGGAAAATGATGATGTCCTGTTAATGTGACTGGAATATGCAAGTTGTAAGCCATAACTGAATGGCAAGTTGTAACCCATAACTGAATGGCAAGTTGTAAGCCATAACTGAATGGCAAGTTGTAAGCCATAACTGAATGGCAAGTTGTAACCCATAACTGAATGGCAAGTTGTAACCCATAACTGAATAGCAAGTTGTAAGCCATAACTGAATGGAAAGTTGTAAGCCATAACTGAATGGCAAGTTGTAACCCATAACTGAATGGCATGTTGTAACCCATAACTGAATGGCAAGTTGTAACCCATAACTGAATGGCAAGTTGTAACCCATAACTGAATAGCAAGTTGTAAGCCATAACTGAATGGAAAGTTGTAAGCCATAACTGAATGGCAAGTTGTAACCCATAACTGAATGGCAAGTTGTAACCCATAACTGAATGGCAAGTTGTAACCCATAACTGAATGGCAAGTTGTAACCCATAACTGAATGGCAAGTTGTAAGCCATAACTGAATGGCAAGTTGTAACCCATAACTGAATGGCAAGTTGTAACCCATAACTGAATGGCAAGTTGTAACCCATAACTGAATGGCAAGTTGTAACCCATAACTGAATGGCAAGTTGTAACCCATAACTGAATGGCAAGTTGTAACCCATAACTGAATGGCAAGTTGTAACCCATAACTGAATGGCAAGTTGTAACCCATAACTGAATGGCAAGTTGTAACCCATAACTGAATGGAGCTTACAAAGGGAAAAGATTTTATTATACATCTTTCTGCAGATTGAAGAGCCAGGTCATCAGCAAAATGTAAGTCTGTTCCATACCATATCCAGGTGTAAGACAAAATGAGAGTACTTGATGAGAGGTCACACCAATTGGGTTTTGAAATACACAGAGGAAAGGCAAAAAATCACAAGAATAAATGCAAATAACAATAACCAGAGTGCACTGTAAGCACGGCTGTTTGTGAGCGATACTTTAGTTGTTTTTTTTCCCCTGACCGTGCTATTTATAGCTATCGTGACAGAGGGAAAAAAATGTGGCGGTGTTTACTTTTGATAGGGCTTAATTAATAATGCTTTTAGGCTACTTTATTATTATAAATACCGGCTTTAATTTTGTGTAAAGCTAGACTAGAAATGTTGGAGTAAATTTTAGAACAAGAACAAACATTTTATCACAATTAGAACAGAAGATATAATAGTCTGAAATAGTGTAAAATTTACGTTTTTTTAAATATTTTGTTATGGTTTGTTTCTAATGCAATTTATACTAAAACGATCACAATCAACATGCAGAACAAATTACAAAAATCAAAAGTAGAAAACCTGCAGAAAATGGATATCATAGTTTTGTTTTGGTTTCATGCCTCAAACATTAATTATTGAAACATTAAATTGCAAGTCCACATTTATTACCTTAAAATAACACACCCAATTGTCCCCAAAACATGAGAGCTAACAATTATCTCAATCATACATCACGATGGTCATGAGTAAAACGAAATGTTCAATTTAATAAATAAAACATACACCTATTAAATGATTTCCACACTCTGTTAATTCTGTCACTCTCATGCAACAACTGCCATAATTTGCTCTAGCCCCAAAATTTTGCTCAATTATCATTCACACTTCCTTTTTTTTTATAGGAGGAATCTGTACATTCACAGATGGAGAAATTTGTAACAAATGAGTTTCCATTATAAATTTTAATAGTGAAGTTATATTTTTAATACCGCTGGCGCGTCTTTCAATTTTAGAAATAGTGGAATGTACAAATTCTCTTCCTTGCTCTCCATGCATGCCCATTCCAAAGCCATGAGTTCTGATCCAGTCTGCGCAATGTTTTTCTAATATGTGCTGTCTAGGAATTGTCTTACTGAGGAATAGCTTTCTCTATTGATGCTGTTATTGATGATATTGATTCTTTACTAATTGGTTTACTGTGTGATATTTTGTTGTGTACTTTCTCAAATGCTTCGTTCAGTGAGTTGAATTGTTCTTGGGCAATAAAAGCTATGTCAGTTATATCTTGTTTGTCTTGGGGGAGCCGCGCTGGTGTAATGGCTTCGGTGTTGTACTGGCGACCAGGTGTTCATGGTTCAAACCCGGGCGTCAGCGTTTGAAGGAATGTTTGCGACCGGAAATTTGACTGAATAACCTGAACGGCTCCTGTGATAAACCCTCTGTGGATGGGAAGGAGCGAAGCTCCTGACCGGGTTGGAAGGAAAGTCCTCAGGTTCCCCAGCCTCGCAATGACATGTCATTGGGTTGAAGGGCTGAAAGCCCAAGTGCCGCTGGTTAAGGGAAAAAAAAAAAAAAATCTTGTTTGTCTGTAATTTTCAGTGTTTTTGTAATGATTGCTCTTGTAAGATCTTTATAAACTTTTTGTGTGAGATATCTGTGGCAATGATTCCCTTCGAATGCTCTGCTATGATAAGCCTGTGGTATGATTTTGTGTTTGGCTAGTACCTTGTCCAAGTGTGAGCAAACTGGGCCAGACCTAGCACACAGATCTTGAAACTGAAGTTTGGCCAGCGCATCTTGTGCATTTTCAAGTTTAACTTTAAAACTATCTGTCTCCTCCTTATCCTCACAAAGTTCAATACCTGCCTGAAAAAAATCAAATTTAGCTTCTAATTCTTCTGCCTGTTTCCAGTTCCTACCAAATCTCTTCAAGTTCTTAATAGTACTAATGTTTGCATGTATCTCTTGCGGATTCTCAAATATCTTTGCGTCTATTGTATCGGCTACTTGTTCTAGACGTCTGTGGTGTTTCAAAACAATGCCTAATAAAATATGAAGGTAAGGAGGAGCTACATTTTCAGTTTCAATCTCTAACATTGGTTTGTGTAAACAATTATGGTAACGTGCCACTTGCCTTTTATTCCCTTTCCCATATTTCATGTATCTATTGTAATCTCTTATCAACATAGCCAAACTTCTTGGTTTGCAAGTTGTATGCTCTCTGGATGTCTTTATTTCCTTGTTTTGCTGGAGACACCACAGACATGGGTATGTTCCTTGAGCTCCAGACAAACCAAACATTTTCATCAAAAAGTCATAATCCCTGAATAAGAAAACAACAACTTTTTTACCATCCCACTCTAAATCTTTTAGTGACTCTATCTGAGCTTTCATGCCATTCATAAATACTTCTAAATTATCATATGTATCTCTGACTCTAGCCATTGATAAAAGGATGGTATTAGATTTAGAATTTGGTTTCTCTAAATTTACTTCCTGCATTGTAACTTTGAACTGTGAATGAAAGAAGATATACAAACAGTTACTTAGAATTCTTTGGCAGCCGTTGTGTGCACAGGATTGTCTACCAAAGAACACTAATGGAACAGTCCTTATCTCACACACAATAAAAAAAGACATTCATATTATAAATACAAGATTAACAAGACTTGAAAGATAGATCAAAGTATGTGGAAGTAATCTATCTATAGCTTTACATGTTTTCTGACGCTTATATACGTAGCTAAATATCATTATAAATGAATAAAAATGCAAAAACAGATGGTACTTTACAAAAAGTTATTTTTTTACAACCTTATTTAAGATTTGCGAGTATCAGGAATGCGTTTACAGTGATTTAAATGTTATAAAATCTGGTGACAATATGCTTGTTCTTGTAATGCCAAACTCACAAAACTGACTACCACACATTCTCAAGATATGAAACCAAAAAAAAAAAGTATGTGGAAATAATCTTTTGCTTCCCTTCTAGAAGTCTATATAATTATAAACTCATATGAATGGGCTGATTTTGAGATATTACATTAATAAATAGATTACTTCTGTTATGAATTTCCTCAAATGATGACGCTGTTTTCAAAAGACTGTAACTCCGTCAAATATAATTTCAAACAAATAAAAATGCAATCAAAAATAGAACACAGAACAAAGTTATAATACACAAAAGATTTTAGCGCTGTGTTTATCCAGAACGAGTGTGTAATGATTTATATAATTACTGATTTTACTGAAAATCAGCTGATTTTCCATGCCAAAACTAGCAGTATGATTTTACGGTGCAGAGAGAGATTTATTACCCGGTGTCAGAATTCCGGTCACCGAAACTAAAAAAGCGCTCTGGTATAGGGCACAAACAGCCGTGTAAGACACGTCAATACAAGATGTGGAATCATACATATATTTTGGCAGCAATGTACATGAAGTTGAAGGGAAAAAACTTATGATATCAGATTAGGAATACAAAAAGCCAGAGGGGCTTTCATTGCATTGGAAAATAGATTGAAATGAAAAGAAAGTCAAACATTGAAATAAGAATCTCCATGTCATATGTCAAGTTAGTCCTTTTGTATGGCTCTAGAACATGGTGAAAAATGAAAATTACAACCAAGAAGACTTTTATAAACGGTTGCTTGCACAGAATAGATGGACTGAACTGGCATGACAGGACCACTAATGTGGAACTGATGGGAAAACCAGTGGAACAAGTGGAGAGAAGACACCTGCATTAGACAGGATGCATATTAGAAAAACAGGATGATACAATTACAGGGAACTGATTGAAAGTACTGGCCAAACACCAGTGGAACAAGGTGAAGACACCAGAATTGGACAAGGCACATAGTAACAAATTTTGTTTAAAACCAGTTGATAGCATTACAAGGTAGTCCCTGTTCTGGAATTCCCAAGGCAAGATAAATAGAGGGAGACCAAAAACACAGGAGAAGAGAACTTTAGACAGAAATGAAAGGCATAAAGAAGCCATGGAAAGATCTTAAACAGATGGCACAGGACAGAAAGGCTTCACATGTTTTTGTCAAGGACCTATGAACCACAGGAAGCTGAAAGGTATTGGTTATGATGATGATTTACAACTTGAGTTGCTGCTTCCTGTTTTCTCATTTTGGCATTTGACACTTAAGCCAGATTGGTCAATAAACAGCTTTCATCTCACCATCACCCTTCAGCTCCCCACGGAGCATAAGTCTTCAACAAACTTATGCTAAGTCTTCCTGTCTCTTCATGTCCGTCTCTAATTCTCTTTTCCATATGTTCCTTGGTCCCCCTCTACCTCTCTTACATTGAATGTTTATGGCTGGAAATAAAACTCCCCAACCTGACCCCCTTTTTAATTGGTTACCTGTACCGAAATCCTAGCTCTTCTACTGTGTGGTTTGACACATTCTCACGGATGATGGACAACGTTTGGGCTTCTTCGAAGGAAATTATTCTACTGGGGGATTTCAATATTGACCTTCGCAAACCGAACAACACGTGGAATGATATCACCATCTCATACAACCTCATACAGTTAGTCAGTCAACCCACGAGAGAAACAGACTCATCATCTACACTAATTGATCATATCTGTACGACCTGTCCAGAAAACATTATAGAATGCACAGTCACACAAACATCATTAAGTGACCACTATCCTATTTGCTGTACCTGGACGAGGAAGGGGTTTAAAGCACCTAAAACGGAACACATCACAGTCAATTACAGGAATTTCAAAAACTTTAACCTTCAATTATTCCTACAAATATCCCCTCTCTCATACGTGTACCAACTTCCGCATCCAGAAGAAGCCATAACATACTGGACACAAACTTTCAACAACTTATTCAACAAACATGTTCCTATAAAGCAGGTTCGTGTCAAAAACATCAGAAAGACCCCATGGATAACCAATGAAATATTATCAACAATGAGAGAGCGGGACGAAGCACATAAGCTCAAAGATTTCAGCAGGTATCGGATGCTTAGAAACAAAGTACAGTACCTCATTCGTCAGGAAAAGAAACTACATTTCAGAAAGATGATTCAAGACAAAGCAAACAGTAAAGAAGTCTGGTCAGCCATTAGAACACTAACACACAAATCAAAGTCACTAAACTCTTTACCAAAAAGCTGCTCCCTCATGGCAACTCATTTTAGCAACCACTTCAAAACAGAAATTAGCCATCTCAAGTCGACACTAAA
Source organism: Oreohelix idahoensis (assembly GCA_024509875.1). Lineage (NCBI taxonomy): Eukaryota > Metazoa > Mollusca > Gastropoda > Stylommatophora > Oreohelicidae > Oreohelix > Oreohelix idahoensis. The sequence continues at coordinate 23,293 of JAMPIV010019346.1, forward strand.
GCCAATGAACTGCGATATTAGTAAATTGACAGCCTTCTGCAACACTGAACACACCATAACAGATCTAAGACATATTCCTTTTCTAACAGTACACGAAGTTCTCAAATATATCTTGGCATTAAAAAAACAACAATTCATCAGGGCTTGATGGTATCAGCAATAAGATTCTACGTTACGCTGCGCCCATCATTTGCAACTCCTTAACCTATGTGTACAACCAATGTATTGCACACAACTACTTCCCCACAGCATTTAAATCTGCCAAAGTGTATCCCCTCTATAAATCTGGCTCACATAGCGATCCCAACAGCTACAGACCAATATCCCTTCTATCATCTCTTTCAAAACCACTAGAGAAACACATTTACAACACCACATTTCAACACTTAACAAAAAACAAACTGCTCATTGATAGCCAGTCAGGTTTCAGACCCAAACATTCCTGTCACACAGCTCTCACCAAAATGGCAGACAACTGGCTGTCGAACGTAAATGATGGAAAATTAGGTGGTGCTGTTTTTGTTGACTTCAAAAAAGCATTTGACATGATTGACCACACTATCTTGGTTCAAAAGTTGGAAACCCTCAGAATAGGCCCTAATCCACTAAACATCATCAAATCATTCCTGGCAGATCGACAACAGTTAGTGCTTCACAACAACTCGACATCAGATTTCTCGAAGATAGATACAGGAGTACCGCAGGGCACTATTCTTGGGCCCCTACTCTTCGCAATGTTCATCAACGACCTGCCACTACATCTAAAATATTCAACTTGTGACCTCTTTGCAGATGATTGTACTATCTACACTAGTGACAATGACTGCGTGGCACTTGAAATGACTCTTCAAAGCGATGTAGACAATCTAACAAAATGGAGTAATATGAATCGTATGCCAGTAAACACAGCAAAAACGAAATCTATGTTGATTACCACCAGACAGAAACTCCTAAGCTGCACCAAAAGATCGCTACAGCTACACGCGGAATCAATACAAATTGAACATGTAACAGAACACAAAGTTCTAGGGATCACGATTGACCAGCACTTAACGTGGAACTACCATGTACGGAATTTAACCAAACACTTAGCTCAAAAGACGTACCAGCTAGCCAAAATAAAACTCTTCTTAGACGCAGACACTAGACTATTATTCTACACCTCACATATACAGACACATCTAGATTACTGCTCTACACTATGGGATTGTTGCCCTGCTTCCACCTCTAAGAGACTGCACTCCCTGCAAAAGAGAGCAGTACGTCTGATCACCGATAATCGCACGACACCACACACAAGGACAGGAAAAGAACCAAAAATACTGTCGCTAAAAAAAGTCTTCTCTACAACAAAGCCAAGCTGACTCACACAATTCTATCTAACAATGCCCCATCATACCTACGATCATTGATTCAAACCAGTAGAAGAGAGGGACAACAATTACATCAGTTACGTCTGCCCAAACCTAGGATCGACCTGTTCAAAAAGAGTCTAGCCTACTCTGGTGCCTACTTATGGAACAGCCTTCCACACGACCTAAAAAGCCTACCTACACAATATTCTTTTAACAAAGCCCTTTTCAAACACTTCCTCAACACTGATTATCTACCCCCATAGAAACAGCATTTGCCTGTCAACATCTCATCCATAGGTCAACATTTCTTTTCCTCTTCCGCTCGTTTTTTGTGAATAATTTGTTTAATATCCATGTAATATTATTATTATATTCACTTTAAAATATTATTATATAATGTAATGTATGTGAGAATGTACCCACATAATACTGTACTTTAGAAATGTGAATTTTTTTTTTACTGCTCAGACTTTTCCTGCCACAGAAGTGCGTAAGAAAGTGTTATTATTATTATTCATTTTCCACCAAGAATGTATGGACATAAGCGAGAATGTGTTTATGTAGTTTTTGTATTGATGATTGATGACACATTCAAAAATACAGATTAATTGTAGACAGATTGACCGCATGAGTGAATGTCAATATACAGAATTTATTTATTTTTATTTATTGTTTTATTTATTTACCTCTACACCTCACGGTAGAAGGGGAACGACTAAGTAAGTAAGTTTTATTTATTTTATTATATTATTACTTTTTCCCCCCAATTACTAGCTTGTTTGTTTCAAAAAAAAAAAAACCTACTCATTTTTTAATTATGCTTGCATACTGTAAATGAATGCTGTTATGGTAACTTTATAATGTTGCATGCCTTTAAATCAATGCTTAAAGCATCATGTGGGAATGAAAGGATATAGTATGCAAGATTAATGAGAGTGGAAGGGCAGAATGTTAGACGGGCCTGCACGCCCAATTCTTTACCCTTCGAAAATAAAGTTCGTTCGTTCGTTCATTATTAAAGACCATTATTATTATTACCCTGTTGATCCCAGAACAAAAACTGCCTGGTAATGCTAGCAACAGGTTTCCTCAATGTGTGTCCTATCCATCTCCAGTGTCTTCTTCTCATCTTCTGCTCCACTGGCAGGTGTGTGATTTCTGTCATCAGTTCCACATTAGTGATCTTGTCATAACACTTCAGTTCTTCTATTCCATGCAAGCACAATACTTAATATTAGACAAACATAAAGGTATGTTTTCAGGCACTCGTAAGAAATAAAGAAGTAGAACACTAGACAAAAGAAAAACAACAGACGTGAGTGGCTTACCCAGGACTCGAACCCAGTACCTTCCGTGCGACAACCCCCCCTAGCTATGCAAGCGAATCACACTATCCTCCCTGCCATCTAGGCATCATCACACTATCCTCCCTGCCATCTAGGTATCAAAATCACCACAGTGTCAAATGCCTTCTCCTTGTATCTTTCCCTTCCTTATGTGTTATAAAAGCACAATACTTACTTGGCACAGGGGATACCTTGATCATTGTTTTATTTGTTTGGATTATTTTATTTATGGCCTACACTAAGGTGCTTGACATTATGAAAAAGAACTGGGATCAGTCATTTAAAGGAATGGTACAGACATTAGGTTCAATAATCTGTTTATTTATTAAATTAATTGTGATAGGTGTCTAGGTAAAAATGTGGTCACTAGAGTTTTTAGTATAGAAACAGTTTTGTGGCTTTTAATACAATCAGTATATGTTGTGTTTAGAACGAACAGGATATGCCTGATGTGAATGATGCAGAACTCATAATTTTTTTAACTGGCTTTGCTTAATTTCACATCATTACACATTTCAGGTGGAAGTAACAATATGAAATACATGATGTCACAGCGACGAAAACAGCTATCAGGCAAGGAGAAAGCTTTGTCATCAAAGGACAAGTTATCCTAGACTATGGTTCTGGAATTTATTATTGCATATTTTCTCTCTTTTTTATTTTAGATATTAGTTAAAGATTTGTTTGCTTCATACAGCCTTCTCTGCGTGGTGGACTTCACTAGGAAAATAAGAAATAGTTTTTAATCCAATCCTAAGAATATTTGAACTTCAGTTTCTCAGTTGTGTGTTGTTAGTTGTTACGCATCATTTTGCACAGAATAATTTAAATATAAGCAGAGAGTACATTTTTTGATGTTCTTTCTGTACCTTATGTTTTTGTTAATTTACATGCAATTTTTATTTGTTATTTTTTTTAACAATTCTTCTTCTTTGATCCATAACCGCCAACCGTCAAAGCAGTCAGCCTGGTGGCGTCCTGTAGGGCAGCAACAAATTGATTCCAACTTGCTCGGTCGGTGGCCATTCTTCGTACAGTGCCCCAACTCTGGTTCATTCTTTGCATCTCGGCTTCCACAGTTCTCCGCCAAGTTGTTTTTGGTCAGCCTCTCTTTCGCTTTCCCTCGGGGGTCCATAGCATAGCTGTTCTTGTGATGGTATCAGGGTCCCTTCTGAGGACGTGGCCAACCCAACTCCAGCGTCTGCCAGCTATGATGGTGTGCATGTTCTCCTGGTTACTCTGAATAAGTAGTTCTTGGTTGCTGATGGTGTTTGGCCAAAAGATTCAGAGAATTTTCCTTAGGCAGATTGTGTGGAAGGAGGACAGTTTTGACATTTCCTCTGTTACTCTCCAACATTCCGCACCATAGAGAAGCACAGAAAGTACACAGCCCTCATAGTCTTAATTTGGTGTTTGTGCTGTACTGGGAAGACTTCCAAATGTTGTTGAGAATAGCAAAGGCTGTTCTCGCTTTATTCATTCTGTTGTTAATGTCTTTGCTTGTTCCGCCGTCAGGTGTTACTATGCATCCTAGGTAAGTAAATGTGTCTGTCTGTTCTAACTTCTGGTTCCTTACTGTTATTGGCTCAGGATTGCCCACATTTAGTGTCATGACCTCTGTCTTCTTCAGATTGATGTTCAGGCCAACCTGCTGCCATACTTAATAAGTATTTGAACAATTAACCAACCTTTATTACTGTCATTTTTTAAAGTCAAAAATGAAAGCATTTATCTCATTCCAGCCAGCCATATCTCTGTGAAAATGTTATATATACCTGTTATCTTTTAGTTGAAAGGAAAGTTTATAACTATGACGGTCCTCTTTTCAGTTTTATTCTGGAATTTAACTTTGATGGTTTAAATTTATGTAGTTTTTATTGTTTGCTTTAACAGTAAAATCAGCCACTTCGTCGACTAAATATATTATTTTTAGCTGTCCAGGAAGTAGTGCTTTAGATAGTTTAGCTTAAATTTCATTGTCAGATAAAGAACAAAACACATGTTCTACTGATTCATTTGCACACTGCAAGTTTTCAGCTTCACTGTTTGTGATACTTGGTTTTTCTTTGTTAGAAGCTGATATTACTTGCTGGAATACTGCAGTCAGCAATACTTACAGATTGTCGAATATTCCTAGCTAGAACAGTGCAAAAATAAATGCCTTTGTAGAATATTTGGCCCTTGTAAGGGACAGTAGACTGTGGGGCTGCCAATGTTGGACAAAAAACGTGGCATTTCACAGCAAGTCCAAATTTCTTTTGGTTTTTATTTTTAAATCGGCCTCGATGTTTGTCGGGGGTTATTCATTTTTACTAAGCTCGAAATGGGGTTGGTGTTAGGTTAAGGCTAGCTATAACATAAATACGGACAGCCAGTCTGGTGACATAGCAGACTTTGTCTACTGTCATCTACCAAATATTTTACAGCTAAAACCAAGCAAAAATAAAATGCTTTAACTTAGGTATCAGTATTTCAGTAACAAAAAGAAATATCACAGCATACACTTTTTAAAGTTTAAACAACTGTTACTGACATAAACTGCAGTTGTTGATAGTTTTGGTTGAGACGTCTGTCAAAGAATTAATTTCGATGTCATTAAATAATACATTAGATTTTGGGTTTAAATTTGCTTCACTGTCCACTACTAAGAAAGAAGAGAATGTGTAAGATAATGGTATTTTTTGTGGACCTAAACACAAAGATAATTGGAAGTGGCTTAAGAGGACTTAAAGCCAGCAGTACAGAGGCTAACTTGGTAATACATAACAAGAAAATGTAAAGGTATTCTCAAAACAGAGACTGAATAGATGAGTGAAGTGTTAAAGCCTTCACTACATAAAGGTCTCAGGTTTATGAAGTGGGGTGACCTGTTTCCTTCCACACTGTCTTTGCCTTCCCTAACTCAAGAGAAGAGTCAGGTACCCATTACAGCTGGGTAAACTGGAGTGTGATGCTACCAGGTTTTGAACCAGGAACCTGGTAACTTTGCTGCAAGAGGCAAAAGCTCTAACCACTGTACCAATCAGACATTGTAAGAAACAAACAGAAAGTCATAAACAGTTAGGAACAAAGAGCTTAATCACAATATCAAATGAAGAGGATGGAGGTGGATCAGTCATGTACTAAACTTGGGGTGGGGGAGTTATGATTGGCAGTAGGCAAGATGACATTGGAGGATCTTATGCTACATTTTCTTTATAGTATAGTCTGTGCAACTGGTAATGTTCTTTCTGTTCTGCACTATCTACCGATAATTGTCTTTGTATATTATGCTAACTGCCACATTGTGGTTTATATTTTTTTCTTAAAGATTGCTTGTGGGTTCAGTAATCAGTCATGCTTGTTTTAATCTGCTGTTTAATTACATTTTGTCATGAATATTAATCAGACAGGCTTTGCTGATGCCGTGACTGAAAGCAGCCTTAACTAGGACAGAATTATTTTTCTTAACTTAAAGGTGAGCAAACTCGATCACCTGTACACATTTACATAAATATTAGGCTCTGTTTGAAGGTTTTGGATTGTCATTTCTCATGTAAATAGGTGCCCAATATTTAAGACGTTAACAAGTTATGGAAATAATATTAATGACTATAGTGATGAAAACAGACCCAGACACTACCGAGATCTGCTGTACACCGGACGTCAGAAGAAAAGACAGAAAGGTTAGCCAAAAGCAGCATAGTGATCAATGAAAGCAGAGGTCAGAGCATGAATAGCGGTTGGAAACACCAAAGATTAACTCATGGTCATGAGATATGGCGAGAATTTTTTGCTGCCTTTCATGACGTATAACATTCTGGACATTGAATGAAAATAATAGTATACAGCGCCTTTTTTTTATACAAAGATTTGAGTTAGAAAATTTTTTTCAATGATGTTGATCTTAAAATACCAAAGCAAAGCCCGTATAATATGGTGAGGTAAACATGGAGTCAGCAGTTAGGTGAAGTCCATTCTGGCTTTGAAACATGACTTACTTGTAAGTAGTGTCACGAAATGGATTTAGGACTAGAGACTGTCTACATATAGTGACAAGACAATAGTAAGAAGAAAGACTGAAATGATAGATTCAGATAGAAATATAGTGCAAACTGTGAAAGTTGAGACCATTGGCTCCGAGGTTGAGAACCGAGGTTGATTCTTTCCTCGCCACTTCGGACGTTTAAATTGCTATGGCCTCGAACCACCTCTAACTACCCTATGGGGATAAGGTTCAATTAAGATTCACAAACACCAAGGTACAGACAACATATAGCTACTGTACTAAAGGAAATGACTGATGCCAGCTACAATTTATACAAGTTTATTATACACCTATAAACAACAAACATATGCATGTCCCATACATCAAGTGCGAGGATGCACTCCTGAAAACAAAATCAAGCACAGTTTAAAAAATGCATCCACCCCAACCCTTCTCCCACAATTGCAACCTGTATGGAGAAAGAAGGTAAGGTTAACTGAAATGAACTACACTGCACTTGATGTCGCCTACACTCCAAACTAGCTGTTCTAAATTCTAACTCTAACTCTAAGTCCACTGATAGCTGGAACGACGGCGAAGTGACTACACAATCTCTGCACAGACTTCGGTTCTACACAGCCTATCCTGGAATCTCCTGAACACAACTAACTGCACCTCTAAACTTCAGCAGCTGTCCTCTGCTATGATTCACCAAAACTAACAGTTCTGCCTATCTGTGCTGACTTCAGTAGAGAGAATGTTTACCCTATCTCTCTCCACTAACTCTGGACTTGATGACTGAGGGTTAACAAAACCCCACTGGATTCTGGACTGGAACTGTAGCGGACTTCTACCACTCGGAAATTACCTGCCCGAGTACCTATAACTGGGCTGTCGGCTTTATTATGGCCGTGAAGAAACGAACACAAACTTATCACACCGCTGGCAGCCTGCCAAATCTGCGTGTGTAACGAGCGTCAGAGCTCAGGATTTATCCACAAAAAATCCTATTCGCTGGAAAATGTCTTCCCCTGGTTGGGAAAACGTATTTTCTTCCTCTCCGTCCACTAACTCTGGCAACTAACGTAAAACCCTTGCGGTTCTGCGAATGCCCCAACTTTGCCGTGGGAGAAATTTTGTGGTCTCAAAATTCCGCTCTCATTCCCACAAAAAAAGCCGGCACCTGCTGTTTAGACAAAAGCAAAAACAACAGCTAAACAAAACGTTAATACTCTATTACAAATAACAATTAACTTCCTGACAAACCCTTAAGTCTTTAACACTTAAGTCTCCCCCGTCTATAATCAATACAGCTCCCCTACTCTCTCCCGTTATGCACCACCATACAAAATCATGCAAACAAAGTCCGCTCCCCCCACTGAGCTCCCTTCTCTACCTGAGCCCACAAGGTAAACATTGGCTAACCCAGATCGCCTGTTCTGCCTGACTAACTCCGAGCAACAACCATATTTTCAATGGCCCGTCTGGGCAGACGTACTGTGGCCTACTTCTTACGCTGACACTAATGCCGTAATGTTTAACACAACTAAAACTAGCCTTCTCAAGGAATTCCTAAAATTCCCGTCAATAATAGTAATCACATTCAAAATGAAATACAAAATAATTCCCTTAACATAAATAAATGTCATCTCCATCTTCTGAATACACAGAATAACAAAGCACAATCAATAACCTATAACCCTGTTTACGCTAGCATCTACATGCCGTCAAAAGTTATACATAACCCCTGGTTATCAAATTGAAAACCCCGTAGTTCAACCACGTGTTTGTAATTTTATGACCACGTGCTTATCTCCCCCTCGTCCCTCTGAACGTCGTATCAATAACAATTCCGTAACCAACGCGCCCACGCGCTCCAAATTATGCCTCTTTCACTCCCGTCCACAGATATATGCGTAACTATATAAATAGCGAGCATCAATACTGTCACTAAAATCACAAATAAAAATACACATTACGCGCTCCCGACTATTCTGTAAATAAATAAAATTCGCAGATGCGAGTTTCTCTCCCGACCGACTTTGCAATAATACAAAGCGGTGATATCTCAACTTTTAAACCATGCCGCTATTCTTTCAACAAGGAATTAAATGGACCTAGTTTCTCATGTCTATCACTCAGATCGAATTGATGGCTCTGGAGTTAAGAATTAAATTAAACTAAACTGCCCAAAGAAACTTAAATGATCGGCTAGGACTAGAAAAATTAAATAAAGTCCTCACGCAAAAATTCATGCTTACCAAATCTCGAATGTCCAACTGAAGGCAATCGACAATTTGCTTCTGGCACCCGGCTTTGGCAAATTTTCATTAAAAGAGAAAGAAGCTTATGAAATATAGGCCTTTTATAATCAAGACCCCCACGCGCCGACTTCATGACGTCATATGCGCGGCGTGGTTCTTAAAGCCAATGGGCGCTCTGCATTTCAACTGCAGTTAGCTCTCCGCCAATCAGAACCTTAGATCTTTCTGATGCAACCAGTCCCCGCTAGACAAAGAACCAGGAATTGGTCCTAGCCCTATACTGCGGAAATGAAGCAAAAATGGCCGCAAATAATTTAACTCCCGAAAAATGCGTATATGGCCACGCAATATCTTTAAAAAAAGACAATCTGGTGCCAATCCTGATCTAGCATCTATAATCTTAATCTAGAATAATACTTTCTAATTCCCTACACCCCCATTCTAAACACATAAAGAAGAACCATAAAGCAGATGAGATCAAACTCCCTCGTGATCTCATCTTGAAAAAAACGTAAATAATAGAAGGAGAAGAAACATGGAGAAGGATTACCTGTAATCCCTCCTAAAATATAGTGAACAAAATGCAAGGAGAAAAAGACATGGGCCATTTGAAAGACAGAATCTCAGTACTTTCGTCACATCACTCCCACCTTCGAAGATTGAGCATCGATCTCATTACTGAAATCTCTGTGTTTCACACTGGCCCTTAACTCTGTCTACAAGGCTGTCTGTCCTTACCCCTCCTATTCAGTGTTCTTCGACCTTCCTCTTTTGCGTTTCCTCCTTCCTCCTCTCCTAGAATGAGCTCCTATGCTCCGTTGGGAGAGTTGATCTCTCTTCAGACCTGTGCCGTCTAATGGCGGGTCTGAACTTTCCCTTGCTATGACCGTCAAAAGGCTGTCCTGGTCAGCTGATGTGACCGACGGGCGCTGTGGCGACCTGGCGATGACGACTTCCTCGCTGCGCGTCAGCAGGGTTGTGACTGCTGGTACCGTGCGAGAACGATGCAACGTCTCGGGTTCCTCTGGTGTAGAGCCTCCGATTTCTTGCTGGGTGTCTATTGGATCACGATCGACCTCAATAGCTTCTACCTTTGGAGAAAGGTAGGTAAGATCTGCCCCTGGCAGTGGTTCTGGACTCGCTCTTCCCCTACCAATCTGAAGCGGGACAGAGCTCTCCAAAATAGCTCCTTGCAAATGCGTAAGGTCGCTTTCTCACTCTTTTCTGGCCTGAAAAGTTGGTGAGATGAAAATGTAGACCACGGGAGCTCTCCGTCTAACACCCTGGTTCTACCTTCAACCTTGCCCTCCCCTGTGAGAGTTACTGGCGTCAGTTGGAATGTGTCCTGCAGTGACACTTGACGGTTTAAGATCCCGTTAGATCGCGGAGAATCTGAGTTAAAGCTCTCAGTAACTGGTTCCAATGTTCCGTGAAACGAATTGGAAAAGATAGCCAATTTTTCAGGCTGCTCGTTACAAGAGTCGTTTCCTGTAAACGAGATACGAGAGTTGTGGGGCCCATCTCCGTCTATAGGCAAACGGATACTCAGATCACTGTCCTCCTCCGTTTGAGTAAAGTGCTGGTCGGATGGGGCTCCAGGGCTGGTTGGAACTATATGCTCGCTCAGACCGCTATCTTGTGCCCTATGAAGATGGCGCTGGTCGTTGACATATGTAATACTGCTCTTGTCAGTATGTTCCTCACTTGAGGAAGCTAATACCATCGGGGGCCTAATTCCCGACAACAAAGAGTGTACTTCCGGAATCAGAGGCGTCTTCACCACTGTTTGGCCGGTTGGCTGAACAGGGCTGGCGGGCGAATTTGCCTCTGCAAATAACATACCGCTGTCGTCGGAGGCATTGAACCTCTCCTTAGCACGACAGTTATGTTCGAGCTCTCTCGGGGCTTCGTGAATTAGGGGTTCTCCTTTTTCACGTTTCTGGCCTGCAGTAGACCCCTTGCATCAGCAAGGATCGGTGTGGTCGGGTTCCCCAAAACCAAATATGGGTTGCCAAGAATGAAGTCATAGGCTGGCTGAGCCGTTACAGCTGCCTTGATGGTGCCAGACACGAACTTACATTTCACTTTAATATTGGCTACGGGAAAGCACTGTGAAGTCCCTTTCCTTAAAACTCCACCAATATTCACTTTTTCTTTCGTCATCTGCCAGCGGGCTTCACCAGATGTCGGGCGACTATGCTGGGGTAGGTAAGCCCGCTGTCAAATAAGCATGTAGTCTCAGTCCCGTTCACTTCTGCTGGCCCGCTGTTGGAAAACAACTTCTCTGACTGGAAGGGTTTCCACTTCTTCCCTTGTTTCACCCTCACAGGCCTTAAACAAGCCATCTGATGAGCGGGTTGTTTGTTTGGGCACCGTGTTGTCCAATGAGAAGTAGTCCGACAGAACCTACAATATCTCTCATTATCTCCCCGGTTCCTGACGGGTTCATGAGAAGTCGGCCCCTGTGTTCTGTTAGGCGGCTGGGAGCGCATGTTATGACTGGGAGGGGGCTCCTTGCGAGACGGCCCTTGCGGTTGGTGAGCTGAAGAGGAAGGCGAATGCGATGAAGATGCTCCTTTGTCCGGGGCTGGCAGGTCAGGGTGTTTTCTTTTCTGGCCCAGTACTTCGGCCTGGGCCGTCTGGAACCTTTCTGCAAATAGAATTATCTGGTCCAGTTGCTGTGCGCCCTGCTCCGCCAGGTACTTCCTTAAGTCCGGAGACATGTTGGCCTTTATCTGTTCGCACATGATGAGCTCTTCGAGTCCTTCAAACGATTTAGCCAAACCCGACAACTCTCTCCAGCGAGTGAGGTAATTCCTCAGCCTCTCTAACTCTAAGTCCACTGATAGCTGGAACGACGGCGAAGTGACTACACAATCTCTGCACAGACTTCGGTTCTACACAGCCTATCCTGGAATCTCCTGAACACAACTAACTGCACCTCTAAACTTCAGCAGCTGTCCTCTGCTATGATTCACCAAAACTAACAGTTCTGCCTATCTGTGCTGACTTCAGTAGAGAGAATGTTTACCCTATCTCTCTCCACTAACTCTGGACTTGATGACTGAGGGTTAACAAAACCCCACTGGATTCTGGACTGGAACTGTAGCGGACTTCTACCACTCGGAAATTACCTGCCCGAGTACCTATAACTGGGCTGTCGGCTTTATTATGGCCGTGAAGAAACGAACACAAACTTATCACACCGCTGGCAGCCTGCCAAATCTGCGTGTGTAACGAGCGTCAGAGCTCAGGATTTATCCACAAAAAATCCTATTCGCTGGAAAATGTCTTCCCCTGGTTGGGAAAACGTATTTTCTTCCTCTCCGTCCACTAACTCTGGCAACTAACGTAAAACCCTTGCGGTTCTGCGAATGCCCCAACTTTGCCGTGGGAGAAATTTTGTGGTCTCAAAATTCCGCTCTCATTCCCACAAAAAGCCGGCACCTGCTGTTTAGACAAAAGCAAAAACAACAGCTAAACAAAACGTTAATACTCTATTACAAATAACAATTAACTTCCTGACAAACCCTTAAGTCTTTAACCCGTCTATAATCAATACAGCTCCCCTACTCTCTCCCGTTATGCACCACCATACAAAATCATGCAAACAAAGTCCGCTCCCCCCACTGAGCTCCTTTCTCTACCTGAGCCCACAAGGTAAACATTGGCTAACCCAGATCGCCTGTTCTGCCTGACTAACTCCGAGCAACAACCATATTTTCAATGGCCCGTCTGGGCAGACGTACTGTGGCCTACTTCTTACGCTGACACTAATGCCGTAATGTTTAACACAACTAAAACTAGCCTTCTCAAGGAATTCCTAAAATTCCCGTCAATAATAGTAATAACATTCAAAATGAAATACAAAATAATTCCCTTAACATAAATAAATGTCATCTCCATCTTCTGAATACACAGAATAACAAAGCACAATCAATAACCTATAACCCTGTTTACGCTAGCATCTACATGCCGTCAAAAGTTATACATAACCCCTGGTTATCAAATTGAAAACCCCGTAGTTCAACCACGTGTTTGTAATTTTATGACCACGTGCTTATCTCCCCCTCGTCCCTCTGAACGTCGTATCAGTAACAATTCCGTAACCAACGCGCCCACGCGCTTCCAAATTATGCCTCTTTCACTCCCGTCCACAGATATATGCGTAACTATATAAATAGCGAGCATCAATACTGTCACTAAAATCACAAATAAAAATACACATTACGCGCTCCCGACTATTCTGTAAATAAAATAAAATTCGCAGATGCGAGTTTCTCTCCCGACCGACTTTGCAATAATACAAAGCGGTGATATCTCAACTTTTAAACCATGCCGCTATTCTTTCAACAAGGAATTAAATGGACCTAGTTTCTCATGTCTATCACTCAGATCGAATTGATGGCTCTGGAGTTAAGAATTAAATTAAACTAAACTGCCCAAAGAAACTTAAATGATCGGCTAGGACTAGAAAAATTAAATAAAGTCCTCACGCAAAAATTCATGCTTACCAAATCTCGAATGTCCAACTGAAGGCAATCGACAATTTGCTTCTGGCACCCGGCTTTGGCAAATTTTCATTAAAAGAGAAAGAAGCTTATGAAATATAGGCCTTTTATAATCAAGACCCCCACGCGCCGACTTCATGACGTCATATGCGCGGCGTGGTTCTTAAAGCCAATGGGCGCTCTGCATTTCAACTGCAGTTAGCTCTCCGCCAATCAGAACCTTAGATCTTTCTGATGCAACCAGTCCCCGCTAGACAAAGAACCAGGAATTGGTCCTAGCCCTATACTGCGGAAATGAAGCAAAAATGGCCGCAAATAATTTAACTCCCGAAAAATGCGTATATGGCCACGCAATATCTTTAAAAAAAGACAATCTGGTGCCAATCCTGATCTAGCATCTATAATCTTAATCTAGAATAATACTTTCTAATTCCCTACACCCCCATTCTAAACACATAAAGAAGAACCATAAAGCAGATGAGATCAAACTCCCTCGTGATCTCATCTTGAAAAAAACGTAAATAATAGAAGGAGAAGAAACATGGAGAAGGATTACCTGTAATCCCTCCTAAAATATAGTGAACAAAATGCAAGGAGAAAAAGACATGGGCCATTTGAAAGACAGAATCTCAGTACTTTCGTCACAAGTAGTAGGGGAAATCAAATGTAACAAGCTTAGTTCAGCTGATTGTTAGTAGGATAGAAAAGCTATCAAATTCATTTACTAAAATAGGCAGAACTATGGAGATATTGGCTTGCCTAGTTACTAAATTTGTGTTCTGAAAGTTAGATTTTATATATATAAATATATTTATATATTCTGTGAACCTGGTACACAAAGTGAGCCTGATACACATATAATGGTAGCCGCAAAGAAACGTCAGCGGACAGTAGTAGTTTTATTAAAGTAATTTGGGGACATGTATCTGTCTTGCATATTTTGAATAGTTTGTTTCGTTATTTGTTCTACATTGATTTGAAACTCAGGAATTTTTATATATCTTTGTAAAGTGCTCCATTAAGATCATTATTTTTACTCTGTGAAGAACAACCAAAATAATCAAAAGTTTAGTTATGATCATCACATTTCTATAATTCTGCAACTTCAGTGCAAGAAGGAAAAAATTTTGTATTGCTTCTCATTTCAATGTTTGTCATTGTAATTTTGACAGTTCATTTTTCTCAGAAAATTATGACATAAATTTTGCCATTTCAGTCTTAACAGTATAAACCAACTGTACAGAAAAATATAGATTGTTGTAACATTCAAATAATGAAATTAATATAAAATATTAAAGGACAGCTTGGTGTTAACATGACAGGGCATCATTACTGCTGACACAACAAAACATATTACTGCATGGAACACATTTATAGAGAGAAACCAAAACAACATCTGGTGTTATTGCTTTATTATTTTGTGGCCTCACCATATTCACTTAGTTGTGTCTCTAAACACAACATTTTGGTTGTTCAGCTGGTCTGCTTTGTTTTTTATTAATTTATTTTTTTCATCTCATTGCTTAGCATTTTCCTCACAATTTTACTCTTAGATTTATACAAAGTCTCTATCAGACAGTTGTATGACATAACTGACATCTTCTGCCTTGTAGCAGGCGAGGTAAAAGCCATTCCTGTGACGGCTTCTTTATCTTAAATCACCACGACATTTCATCACCAGATTTCTGTCCCTCTTCTCTTACTTCGGATGTTCCAGTATCTTCTCTATTTATTATCCTGTATCGCTTAAATCCACTGAATTCACCTGTTGTTAGATTTTGTTTCTTTCCTCTTCTCAGAACTTGCACAATTAATACTTGAAGGCATGTTAGGAGAAAAAACGCCCTTTTAACTAAATCACTCATTTGCCTGTGCTTTAAGTAATTTCACATTTTATTTAAAACAGGAGTATGAGATTTTAAATAGTTTGGTATGAGTACTTCTGTGCTTTCTTGTGTATGATTTCTAATGAATTACAGAAAAGGCCACATCCGTCTGTAATGTACACTGCATACAGGGTGTAGACTGTTGTCCATCATTGAAAAAAATAAATATTTATTTGCAAGATTTGTTATATCAGTTCTTCACTATGCACCTTGCTTATTTCAAAAGATGGTTGTAATCAGACAATAAGAGTTCTTTAAATGATTAAAGAGCCTTCAAGTGCCAGTGGAACATGGGATTAAAAGATGCTGATGATGGATAGGACACACATTGAGGAAACCTGTTGATAGCATTACAAGGCAATTCTTAAATCCCCAGGGTAAAAGAGATAGAGCAAAATAATTTTTAAAAAAACAGGGAGAAGAGAACTGGCGGGCAGAAATAAAAGGAATGAGGATTATATAGAGCTGATGGAAGGTGACAGGAGGACTTTGCATGAGTACTCTGCTCCTTGGGGAGCTGATGGCTAATGAAAAAAATAAATGTCATTAAATATATCCGGGCAGGTGAAGCTGATGTCATCTCAGATTATTTGGTGGAGATATTCTGAATTTGTTATATTTACCAGATAAATGTACAATTTTTGCATATCTACTACCAGTGTAAATACTCACAAAGACAGTGGAAGTTGAGAAATGGTACAACCACAGATATTCTGAAACCAAGTTGACGTTGTAGTGTGTAGATTGCAAAGGAAGATAAAACAGTATTTGTACCTTCTTGATATTTACCAGATATTTTTTATTAAATACACATTGTTCAAGCATTATTTGACTACTTCGAATGATCAGCACACTTGTTTATCCAATGTTATTTTGTTTGTGCCATCTACATTAGAAAATGTGTGACCATCATATAGCTTTCAGTGAACCATTCTTGAAAATATCAGCCGGGAATTTCTCTGCTGGGCTGAATTAATAGAAATCATTTAGTGTGAAAGCAAGAGGACATGCACACCATCATAGCTGGCAGACGCTGGAGCTGGGTTGGCCATGTCCTCAGAAGAGACCCCGATGCCATCACAAGAACAGCTATGCTTTGGACCCCTGAAGGAAAACGAAAGAGAGGCCGACCAAAAACAACCTGGCGTAGAACTGTGGAGGCTGAGATGCAAAGAATAAACCAGAGTTGGGGCACTGTACGAAGGATGGCCACCGACCGAGCAAAGTGGAATCAATTTGTTGTTGCCCTACAAGACGCCACTAGGCGTGATGGCCACTGTGCTTTGATGGTCGGCGGCTAAGGATCAAAGAAGAAGAATTTAGTGTGAATTTACAATTGCCTCATGGAGGTCCTGGGGGTCTCTGATGAGATAATAGACTTCTGCTCCCTCAAGCATATCATACAAGGTGACTAATATGAGGCTGGCAACCTCATCATGTAAAACAAATAGCTAGAGAAACCACAGCGGCAAGGGCACACAAAGGCCTGGTGATGGTTTCCTGCTGGGGGACTTGCTGCAATGGTGGCTTCATGCTCTGTTAGGGGCAGAAAGGAAAATGAATACATAATTGTGGAGTGTTGAAATATTTACCAACTGTGGGTCGTGATTATCTCCAGGTTGTAGTTATCTAACCATGTCCGTGGCACCTTGGAAAGCACATAACTGCTGGGGCTGCTATACTGTCCTTATACACTAGATTGTTGAGGTGATATCTGTATCTCATCATCATCATGTTCCTTCGCACTCCTTATGCAGCATGGAACCACTACTGCAGCTGATCCCCTTACAGAAAGCCTGAAGCAAGCTCTCACATGCTGCTGTAGCTGAGGCTTCTGTTGTAGCCGTGGTTTCTGTTGTAGCCGGGGTTTCTGTTGTGGCCATGGTTTCTGTTGTACCGGGGTTTCTGTGGTAGCCGTGGTAGTTTGATTTACATGATGAAGATGCCAGCCCCCATGCACAACCTCATATTAGTCACCTGGTACGACAGACCTCGGGGTGCAGTTCTTTTTTTTTCTTCTTCTGCGTTCGGTTTGTAGTCATGCTAAATCTGCAGGCCTGTTGCCAGGACGAAGTCCAGTCTTTTCCAGGTCGGCGCAGCAGCCCCATAGCTTCTGCTGGAGCTCATCACCCTTTGGCCAGGTCGCACGTCGCAATTTCTACTTTGCCTTTCCCCGACCATTTGGTTGGCAAAGGCACCGGTTGCTTGGGTGGGCCCTTTCGAGGCTAGGGGCCCGGCTCCTCTCCTCCCCGGTTGTAGCTGATAGGAGCGACGCCATGACGTAAGTCGAGATTGTCGCATGACTCCATACCGCAAAAGCGTGTGTGTCCTAATTTTTCCCGGTGTGTGCGCCGTAGCTGACACACTCCGTCTTCGGCAGGCCGGGTTGTGTTTGTTGTTTAGGATTGTTTCCCATAGCCTTTCCATCTCCCGGTGGTGGCTGCAAGGCAGCAGATTGGTTTGTTTACCGAGGTTTACCTTCCCCGTGGCTAGAGCTTATAGCGGCTCTTACTCGCTTGATGCACCCGTCGTAGGACATATGGGGGATTTCAGTGGGGATATCAGTGCCACCTGTTACCCCTCCCCATCCTGGTGGGAGGACATCGCCGTTTGGTCCGCGGCTGCTTATTCGTCCAGCAATACTGACTTAATTCGCAGCTGACCAGGGTGCAGTAATCCTATTCTTTATTTGTCAGGAGCTATGCGGGGTATCACATAATCAGCATACTTGTTTTGGCCATTTATCCTATTGTTGTGTTATCACCGTCTCTGCCATATGCATGTGATGCTGGCAGCAGTCATGTGGCCACCAGTAGCCATAATTTTCAAATTATGTCATCATCATTATCTCATTTTTCACTCCTTAAGGAGACACAGCTGGCCTCTTTGGAGGAAGCCTGCACCAAAGTGCATGCTCCTTCAGCAAAGGTTTTTGTAACATTTTGTTCTACATGGTGAGGTTGCCATCTCCATGCACAATTTCATGTTATTGTTCTACATGGTGAAGTTGCCATCTCCATGCACAATCTCATGTTATTGTTCTACATGGTGAAGTTGCCATCTCCATGCACAATCTCATGTTATTGTTCTACATGGTGAGGTTGCCATCTCCATGCACAATCTCATGTTATTGTTCTACATGGTGAAGTTGCCATCTCCATGCACAATCTCATGTTATTGTTCTACATGGTGAGGTTGCCATCTCCATGCACAATCTCATGTTATTGTTATTCACCTTCTTTGACATGCCTGAGGGAAACCAGTGGGCCTATTCTGTCATTGTCTCCTCTGAGACAAATTACACAGGGCAAAATTATATGTGTCCGCTATTAATTTCTTACATTGGACTGGAAGTCAAAGTTTAGTGAGATTACGGGTTAAGGAAGATGCTGATTTACAAGGACGGATCAGAGCACCATTTTTCAGCTCCGAACACTCGACAACCACTTCAACAGAATCCAACCACAGCACACTCCAGAGTGCCAGCTATGTACCTACCCCTATGAAACTGTTGACCACCACCTCTTCGAGCACCCAACACTCGTTGTAGTTAGGAAAATGCTCCTTCCTCCGAGGCCAGATAAGAGGAACACTTTATATGGAGCAAAACAACAACTTGCAAACACATGCAGCTACCACTAGCTGGCGTTGGGTTGAAGGGCAAAAGCCCAAATGCCACTGGATCAATAACAACAACAACAAATAGAATTGCAAAACAATGGGCTGTGATTGTTGTGGTCATATGGACATGTTTATGCCATCTTAGAATACGCATAACTGATCTACTAACAGATCTACTAACTTTGAAAAACAATCTTTTGGAAAATAGCCAACATCATTCACCACTGTTGTGATAATGTGTGCTGCTCTATGTACCGTATGTGCCCCTTGTAGTTCCTGGGGGTCTCTGAAGAGACAAAAACACAAGGCTACTTCTCCCTCAGACGTGTCATAGGAGGCGACTAATATGAGTTTGTGTATGGGGGCTAGCACAGCCTCATCACATAACAG
>JAMPIV010019347.1:0-114594 GCA_024509875.1 Oreohelix idahoensis
AGACGGCTGTAATACCTCTATTTCGATAGCTCTGTGACGAAATCGGTAAATCAGTTGTGTCCTTTTACATTATTTTCGTTCTCTCCTGCATTATCAACTTATTTCTTCATTTTCCTCACTCATCGTCCTATTATTTGGCATATTTTATGCACCTGCATTCTTGCCTAGTCACTCCCAGACTTGATTACGTTTCACCATGTGAATCGTGGTATTACGAGACTAATTAAACAGGTTATCGGATAATACTTTTATCACTTAAGTCGTCTAGCCACCTTTGATATAGACGGTTATTTGTTGACACAAGCTGGTGTCGTACGATCAACGAAAAGCAAGCCAGTTTGGCTGTCTAAGAAATCCGTATGGGAGATGTACGCAAACACAGTTGATAATATGTAATCACTTCCGCTGGATCATCTCTGTAGCAATAATACGGATAACCTGTCAGAGGAGACAATATGGGCGGATGGTATTAGCCAGGAAATCAGTTCACCGATGTGATTGTGAGATTGTACAAATGCAATCGTAAGTATTACTGCCATAATTGAAAGAGGTCACGAGTTTAAATTTTAAAATTGATATTTTAAAACATGCGGGGGATATTAATGATTTAACACACTGACCCACACAGTTCTAAAGAGACAGGATTGGTTTAATTTGAGAGCCGGAATAGACTTTAGCTTTCATTGGAAAGTTTGTCGGAAATACCATCTGGGACTTGAACTGAGAAATGGAAACATAATCTAGCGAATTCGGAGACGCAAATCAGACTGCATCGCAACGTCAAATTAGCAACTCCCAGGAGCCAGAGAGACATCGAACTAGAATTCCAAATTATAAGTGACAGACGAAGTATTTGGGCATCTTTGTAACTTAGAAGAAAGAAAACCCGCAATTTTAAATACCAAGACTGAAGACTTAAGGAATCAGAGCAAATGTTATAAGAGGGATTCTGAAACTACCCCAGACCAAAGGTTCGAAGCAGCTAATCAAAGTTTCTGTGTCCATTCTACTGTGCCAAGAGATTGTATTTCCCATTTGGGGTGAGTGTAACCATTTTTTTTACCATGTGAATTTCGACATGTCTGTACTTGCTAAGTGGTTATACAAGGCAAAAGAGGCAGGCAACCTCAACATATGAAAACAGTATGTTCATAAACCACTACAGCAAGCACTGGTGTTTGCTTTATGCTAGTTCGCTCAGGAAAGCGAAAGCAGAAGCGACCCCAGACTCCGAATGAAGCAGTGAGATGATTACCTCACATGTGCCTAGAGTGTATAGTATCATTTGGTGAGATATGTGTACCTTGTTAATTGTAATTCAGGCAAGCCATTGCACTCGCACTGTCCAGGCACATTTTCCCCATTTTAGAGACCAGAACAATAACCGTTATTTATAATCATATTCCCTGAGTTATACTGTGTACACTCAGGGAGAGTAATTATTTAGAGAGGCTAACATTGGTGGGTGGACAGCGAGACAATGCGTCTGTTAATCTGCAGCCCACAAATGTACTTAGCAGAGGCATATGTTCTTTTATTTTTTCTAAAGTTGGAGCCGCGGTAGCATAGTGGTTAGCGCACTGGCTTCCTAGCTGTTGCGGACTTTTCTCTGATTGATTGGGTTATTCTTGTATTATGTTTCATGTAATGTTTGATCATCTGTTCTGCTTTACACCCCGTTTCGTTTTTGTATTACAACAATAGATTCGTTTCACATTTCTTTCAGATTGTTGCCTCTAAACGTTCATTCAATAAAACTTCTTACATATTTCACTGTTAGTGTTTTATTCTTTCATATTATTTCTTAGTGACGATAGAGTGTTGTAGGCTCTTGACTCGTACCTTGAAGGTCAACGGTCGTTAGTCGTATAACAGAAACTGGAACTTTCAAAAGACTTCAATGAACCAGTCTTGTTCGGACGACTATAATATTTTTAATAATCATGCATCGTTTCATCATGAGTTCTAGACAATACTATAATTCACATTAAGGACACTTGCTATCACAGTTCAGAGTCTATATCTTTAGCAGACATTGCACGTCTGTCATGAAACCGTTTTAAATATCGTTCATGTTTTTTAACCAAATCTTTCTATTAGCTTCATTATAATAATTACGCAGTGAACCTATTCCAATAGGTTAGCATACCGCTAGCTTATCTCTTAGGAGCCTTATTATATATAAAATCTCTGGCTAGTTTATCATATTTAATTTGGCTGCTCACGCCATCATACACTGCCATAATTGAACCGGTTAGCCTTAATCTACACACACCGTATTATATTAAATTAGTCTATGCGTTATCCACCGATAAAACGCGTACCATATATTCTGGACTCGAACGTCCTTATACTTTACATTTACCATTGGCTATTCAAGCCTACACTTATGTCTTTTAGTGGGCTAACCACACATAACCATAAAACACTGCTTTACGCCCGAAGGCTACACACAAGACTACTGTAACTAGCCTAACGCGTCATACAGCGCCACACGCGAACTATCTCATTTTATTTAGTGGAGGTGTTACATGGTGCGACCATTTGAATGCTCGCTGACCATGCAACAATCCTCAACACTAGCTCAGTGGTCTGTGGTTCGATCCCCAGATGAGGTGGGATTTTTTTAGGCCGCAAACGGCTTCTGGGTCGACCCAGCCCCAATTGGGTACCAGAGCAACTCTGGGAAGGTTAAGGCGGCCGGCGTGATGCTGACCACATCACCCCTAGTGTGCCAATGGTCAAGAAAATATGGGGCTAACACCATATTCCCAATATGCCTCACTGGGCGTGTAACGGGATCCATTACCTTTTTTTAAAGTTAGTGGTTCGAAGCTATAAGACGGTTCTTAGTACCAGACCAGTCTGAAGTAAGAATCTTCGCCACTATCTTGTGATTCAAGAAGCTGGGTTCGCCACCAACTACCTACAGTAGACACGTTGTGAAGACACCCACCTTGACATTAGGAGTGAAGTTCATCTAGACGCCTCTTGAGAAGAGTCCTCATCACAAAAGACCTGACAACGACCCATTGCAGTACTCAGCCAGTTAAGTTTTTTGTAACAGGCGCAAGCAACGGACAACAATCAGCAGTCAACCATTGTTATTTAAATTTGTTAAAGACAAATTGATTATTAAATTTGTTATGTTATTTTACAAATTCATAATTGATTCAGTTCTTATAGATAAGAGAGAGCATGTATGATCGAAAATTTTTAATACACATACATATAGTTATAGCCATAGAGGCAAAAATACTTATAACAGGAATTTTGCTGGATTAAACCAGCTGGGGGCTCGTACAAGCCATGCCTTTGCTTAAAACTTCACAAAAGGTGCCGGATCAGATATAAGTTAATAGTGCTCTGCCCTATGCAGCATTGTTCTTGACTTCTGAATTTTCTTGTGAAAACTCCCTTGAGATAGAAGCATCATTATCCTTCTATCAACAACTCTGCCAAGAGTAATCTTGTGCGAAGGTAGACACCTTTGACGACCCATTTTAAATACTCTTGAGTTTTGGCCACTACTGAAGAGCAAAGGGGAGGCAAAGCCCGTGACAAGCTCTCTGAGCAACTCAGTTGCGCCAAAGTTGCCTACGCCTCTAATGTGTTATAAGAGTGGATATCGCTCTGGTTCACTGACTCTGCAACTGTGTCTCGCTCTTCGGAAGCACACAACCAGTCTAAATCACGCCATCAGTCATATGGTTAAAACCTAGCTATTTGCTACTTCAAACTATGCCTACATTCATTTGAGGACGAATCAGTAGGCTCCTTGATAAGGCATCAATCACCACGTAATGCTACCTTCTCCATTTGTCCTTCCTCTGCCTACCTCTCTTCATCTTATATCCTGCAGCCTTTGCTCATCCCGCCTACTCAAACATTGAAGGTTTATCTTACTCTTCCAGCATCCTGTCTCTTAAGCACTATACACCCCTAAAGGAAGAAGGTATTTCGATTCTACACCGTTCCATTTACAACTAACACTCTGCTGATTTGTAATCTCCAGACTTTTTCTTTGTTTGTTTACAGGTTTTGCCTTCTTGTTGCGAGGCACGTACCTTTCAACCTAGACTTAAGTCATTTTGTTATATCGGAGGGCACCTTGAGATTTAAAAATAAGTGAATTCTGTTAACTGAAGCGATGAGCTGATAAACACTAAGCCTTGAAAAGGACTACTAGCATCTATCCTCTAGCATGGAGTAGCTCTGAAAAGCTAGACCGACCAGTGTTGATAGATACTAAGTCCTGAAAAGGACTAACATTATCCATCTGCTAGCATAAAGCCCTGAAAAGGTCTTGCCCTAAAAAGGACTCACCAGCTACGCCAATACTGGCCGTACTTCCTCACTGTTCAGATAACACTGGTTGTAGTTAATCTCATTAGTCATATGCGTCACATAATGTGTGGCGAATTCAAAAACAATTTATTTCGGCATACTCACAGCTCGGATACCGTCAGACTACTTTCCAGTGCCACATACCTAGCTGCTAAAAGCCAGATTTTCCGAGGTGGGGGTTCACAGTTTGCGTTAAGGTCCTCCCACCGTATTCTTATTCTTCCCTTTCAGTCATTTCTGACTATAGGAACGTACCCCCGAAACAAGTTTCGGTGGCACTAGGTTGGGCACTCGGATAAAGAGGTCAAGCTGTTGCCCACACAGCATGCCCCTGCTGGCATAGTCAAAGGAACGGACTGGCCGTTACAATCTGACACCAGTAGCAACGACCTGTCATCAGTAGGATCACCGTAGCAACGACCTGTCATCAGTAGGATTACCGCTATTGGAGCTAGAATTACCGCGGCTGCTGGCACCAGACTTGCCCTCCAATAGATCCTCGGTTAACGGATTTAAAGTGTACTCATTCCAATTACGGTGCCTCGAAAGACTTGCGCTCCCACCTATGCTACACCTTTCATGTGTCTTCAGAAAGTCGGACTTGTGTCAAGCTCAACAGGGTAAAATCCAGCAGAGCATCCCACCGTATCATTGTCTTTTTGTATCATCACTATTTTGCTTGGTAATCCTAGCCTCCGCGTCTCACACTGTTGTCGCATAGAGATTATGATCAATAAATTTCCTAAATTTCCTTTCTTTTTCTACCCGTGTCCTCCACTTTATTATCGCTCTTTTATCCTTTTCCTGTGTTTTTTCGCATTCGTACGTTTGCGACTATAAACATTACTATTTTCCCATTCAAACTTTCGCCTGTTTCTTTTCTCATTTAGAAACGCACACGCATGTTATTATATAACGTGTCAGTCGCTGCAGTCAGACGAGATGTGTGATTATGTTTCATACTCAGACATAGGAGCAGAATTTTGGTCTAGCATTTTCACCTAACACGAACGTTTCTCCGGCGTGAGGTGTGATAACCGACATCTGCACGGCGCAGAATGAGACATTTGTCTGGTATTTTCCTCTGTCACGGCACTCTCAGACAGTTTCGTAGCGTGAGGTGTCTAAGACGCGTTTGGCATGTTATGTCCAGCGTCTAAGGTACGTAGGTGTTAGGAAAGGGGAGAGATCGGGTTTTTGGAAATAGTGGGATCTTTTGTCTGGTTTAAGATATTAACCAGAGTTTGAAACTAGATTTTCATTCGTACTCCTAAATCTGCAGTAGACAGATCGCCAGGCTAGAAGAATATCTTGTGTATTGAAAAGTCTTTAGTTTCTGGGCAACATTTGCCGAGTTCTAGACTACCATTATATTGAATGATTCTAGTTCGTGGTATTAATCTAGCAAGCCCGGATGAAAAAGGAGGAGGGCGGCCTGCATGGAGGCCGTAAGGAGGCACCCCCTCCACCATGCAAAGGCACAACAGGCCAATCACCTGTTTGTCTTAAACTATGATTACGAGCAATACAAGAGAGAAAACCGGACTGATTCTAAAGGCGACGAACTGGAACGGACTACGGACTACGACTTATGGAACTTGGAACACAAGAAGTATAAATGGGAAGGAAGAGGAGCTGGTGGAAGAGATGAGGAAAGCAAAACTAGAAATCCTGGCTATAACGGAAACGAAGAAAAAAGGACAAGGAGTCATGGATCTCGATGGCAACACGTTGCTCTACAGTGGTGTACCCATATCTGAAAGAGCTAAAGGGGGCGTGGGTTGCATTGTGGCCCAAAATCAAAAAGATAGTATCAAGGGATGGAACTTTGTCTCGGAGCGCATTATGGTTGTAAAACTAAAAGAAGGAGAAACCATAGTCAACCTGGTCATAGTGTATGGGTCAAATGAGGATGAGAGAGCAGAGGTCAAGGAGGAATTCTTCGAGCTGCTTCAAAGGACAGTGGATGACTGCCTAGATGAAGTTATCATGCTCGGAGATTTTAATGCCAGAGTTGGAAATGACCATGCTAGATGGGGTGGAGTTATCGGAAGATATGGAGAAGATACTCTCAATGACAATGGAAAGCGACTCCTTAGATTCTGCAGTGAGCAGAATCCGATCATTACAAACACAAAGTTCCCCCATAAGCGCATACATGCATACACTAGATGTGAACCAACCAAGAATGAGAAGTCAGTGATCGACTATGCCATTGTTCGGAGAAGCTCATTCAGATATGTCCGAGATGCAAGAGTCTGGAGGGGGCCAGAGATTGGAAGTGATCACTACCTGCTAACAATCAAACGAACAACTGAAAGAGTTGCTCAGCCTAGGAACTGCCCAACATCACGCAAGAAACCAAGTAAACGAGCAGGAGAAATGAGCATTAGGACCTACAAGCTGAGAGAGCCAGAAATTAAGACCAGATATCAGGGGCTTATTGCTACAGCAGTGAGCAACACAGAAGAACGACCTGATGACTTGGAAACCCTCTGGAATAAATTCAAGGATATCATAAAGACAGCTGCTGCAGAAGCATGCGGTGAAGTCAGACTTGGGAACCAGAGAAAGAGGACACCTTGGTGGACAGAGGAAGTCAAAGAGAAAATAAGAGAGAAGAAAATGGCATGGAAACAATACTTAGGAGCTAAAAACACAACAGGACAAATAGAAAAATATAGAGAATATGTGACACTCAGAACAGAAGCAAAGAACAAAGTGCTAGCAGCAAAACAGAAGTCCTGGGAAGAATTTGGAGAAAAGCTAGAAAAAGATGCACAAGAAAACCAGAAATTGTTCTATAAGACCCTAAAGAACATGAGGAAGGAAAAACAATGCCCTCTTAAACTTATAAAGGACAAGCAAGGCAAATTGCTTACTGCCCCGAAGGAAGTAATGGAAAGATGGAAAGAATATTTCTCAGAACTCCTTGATGGTGAGCATGGTGAAGCATCAGAAATGATAACCACTAGCACAGAAAAGAAATCCAATGATGGTGAAGATGACATAAAGATGGAAGAACTGAGGGCAGCACTAGCGAAAATCAAGATGGGCAAAGCAGCAGGGCATGATGGTATAACACCAGAAATGGTTAAGTACATGGGTGCATCAGGCGACCTATTACTCTTAAAGGTAAAGGCGTTTGACAGGGTCCCCTGGAACAAACTTTGGGACTGTTTGGCAAGGAAGAATATTCCAGCACCTCTGATTCATGCTATACAGAGCTTCTACAAGTCTTGCAGAAATTATGTGAGGACAGCAAACCATAAGTCAGAAGAGTTCAGGACCACCACTGGTGTAAGACAAGGTGATATCCTATCACCTTACCTCTTCATACTCCTTATGGACGATGTCATCAAGGCATGTAAGGAAAGAACAAGAAAGTATTCAGTGGGGTACTGGAAGATGAGACAGGTCTATATTTCGGAGCTGGCATTTGCTGATGATGTTGCCCTGATTGCTAAATCAGAGGCACATCTCCAATCCAACCTGCAAGTCTGGAAGGAAGAGCTGGAGAAGAGAGGGATGGTCATAAGCAGCTCTAAAACAAAATCCATGGTGATATCACGAGAAGAAAGAAAACATCAGATTAAGTTGGGAGAACAGGTCCTGGAGCAGGTCGACCACTTTAAATATCTCGGAGCTATTATAGACCGAAAGGGAGGCATCAAAGAAGAGTTGGCCACTCGGAAAGCAGCGGCTGGGAGACTTTTTCAGGCCATAAATCGTGGATTCCTCAGCAAGAAAGAGGTTGGTAAGAAAACGAAGATGGCTGTATACCGCTCCACCTATGTCCCAGTCTTGACATATGGATGCGAGTCGTGGGCAATGACTACAACCCACAAAAGCCAGATCCAAACCTCAGAAATGAGGTATCTGAGGAAAGTGGTTGAAGTAACAAGAAGAGACATGGTCCGCAACCAGACGATCCGTCAAGGCCTAAAATCCCATCCGCTGCAGACCCAAATAGAACAGTCCCAACTAAGATGGTTTGGCCATGTCTGCAGAATGGGAGAAGATCGGCTACCACGACAAGCATGGGAAACAAAGAGCCAGGGATCCAGACCTCCAGGACGACCCAGAGTCCGCTGGGAGGACAACATTAGACAATCTTTGAAGGACCGAGGACTAGAATGGAACCAGGCCAGGAAGAAGACAGCTGATAGAATGGTCTGGCGCTCTCTCTTCCAAACCTCTACACCTCACGGTAGAAGGGGAACGACTAAGTAAGTAAGGTATTTATCTGTAGTTCTGTGCGGAGGTAAATATTATATTTAATATATCTAGTATTTTGTGAGTGTTTAAAGTGTTTAATCGCCGATTTCATTTCACTGGTTTTTTTTGTGCAGAAGAAATTAATTTATAAGTTGTTATATTCTCTAGTGGACGTGTTTCAGTGGAGAACAGAATAAATTATAATTTCTAGCTTAAGATCATTCGGCTATTAATAAATTTAATTTAACTGCTAAATAATCAGACGAGAATATATTTTAAAAATTAACTTATAACTGAAATGCTACATCAGTGAGTATTGACGGGATACGTATGTATTCCTAATTCATGATGATTGATTTTATGAATATAACTTATTTCACGGGAAGTTTTAAATGATAAGTCAAGCTGTACGCTTGCAGTTTAGAATGTAAGTTATAACGAGTACCTAGTATGTATAATTATTTTATATGTGTTTTTTCCTTTATTCAGTGAATAGTGGGGTGACCCAACTTTACCAGCGTTAAGTACTGATGAGTAATATCTGTGAAGAACTAAAACATTTTCCTTAAAAGCCTTGGTGCATAATCTTACAAGAACTTTAAAGGTGAAATGACATAACGGGCCTGTTGCGCCAGATTTTATTCTTCCTGAGAAAACTTGAGTAACGTTCAGCCCTTGTGGCAAGTAAACTATTACAAACAGTAACGTTCCGCAAATTTTGTCAACTTGTGGTGTGACCAAGAAGGTTACCTTTGATCGAAAGTTACAAACCTGACATTTTTCCCTAAGTAGTGGAAACCTCGTGATTCTGACACTGTGAACCCGCTTACACTAATTCTTACCTGAACTGATAAAGTGACACTAAACTTAAAATCTGAACAAAATCATCGCCTGAAGAGGACGCTCCCCGGACAAATTGGATGAAACCAAGATCTGCAGAGCTGGGTAACCGCTTCATCAAACGATAAACAGATTGTGTCATAACGTGCACCAGACGGTGAACAACAGCAAGTTATAGGGTAAGAAAGTGAGCATGCAAGTACGGGCCCTGATGAATGAACAGAGAGAAAGCAGGAACGAGTGACTTAGGATAGATTGTAGTGGATTTGATGGTATTGTATGATGGTGATTATTCTTTTCCTGTAAAAAAATGTAGCTTTGATGCATGAGGTCAGCTGTGAAGGCTCCTGAGATAAAATGTAGCTGTGAATTGTCAGAAGGCCCTTCTTGCTACCACTACGACCTCACACCTATCTTTTTTTACTAATGAATGTGGCTACGTTAAATGTCTAGGGTAATGATATGTAATGTGTTGTGGTAGTTTACATACACACACACAGATATTTACTAAGTCTAATAATATTAATAAATGTTATAATACACTGAACTAACTCAAGTGTGTAAAATTTTTGATAGTAATTTTCTTTAAATTTATTTGTTCTGAACCAAGGTTTTATTTTGGCCAGAACATATGAAAGGTTTTGCAATTATGAAAGAAATGCATGAATATGACATAATAAATGCAAGGTGTGTACATATGTATGTTACTAGACTAGTTAATATTACTACTGTTTATAGTTGTAATCTATTTTGGGAGAACATTTAATGGATGTGCTGTTGGGGTGGCCTCATCACTCCCTGTCTATGGCGATTACACATTGTCCAGTTATTTGATGGAAATTTTATGGGTGTGTTAGCAAATAAGTTGAGTTGGTGAATTCTCAGCAGACCAGACGCTCACGTAGCTTGAAGGTGTAGCTCTGGTGCTGAGATCTGGTGGCCCCACCTCTCCGTGCTTGGGGGCAATATCAGAAGTCGGGTGGCCCCACCTCTCCGTGCTTGGGGGCAATATCAGAAGTCTGGTGGCCCCACCTCTCCGTGCTTGGGGGCTATAATAGGCTGCTCTGACAAAATGTTACTGCACGGGTCCACTCTTGTAATATTCAACAACTCATTTGACACCACATTGGTGCCAACTGAAACTCACAGTTCTGCAATCAAAGTATTAGTCATGTGTCAGAATTCCATCCTCTAACCATTTCTGGACACAACACTACACAACAACAACACCACATAGACGGGTCAGATCTTTCTGACCAAACAACACATCTTACCAAGTTGGTTTCACATAGGATAAGTTCTCCCAGACTACGTATTCTGAAATATGTTCATTAGCTTCCTGCCATAGAATAGGATAGGTGATATGTTTCACTGATCTCAACACTTGATCTGTCCTTCATAATCCTTGCTGGAGTTTATGTATTTTATTTGTCTCTAGACCCTGAACTGGGGCGGGGGGTCTAGAGCGAATCCTTACTTGTTGTAAGGGACAGATTATGCTATTGCAGTATCAAATCACTCGAAACCTTAAACAAATATTAAAATGTACAAAGAAATAATTTCAGTCTTACCAGAATTATGAATATAGAACACAGTTAAATGCTAGCAAAACTCAGCTGAGCTGCTGGCCTTAGAATGGCGTCCCTCTAAATATTTCAATAGCTTCTGGGAATTACACCACTTAATAATTCACTGTGTCTACTAGGACAACTTATAATGAATGGCACAAAATGCGCGTCTGAGCGCCGATAATATATTCATCTATGGCCAATCACTGCCTTTTCTTTTTCAAATTCAAATATCCTACCAAAAAGTCATTTCAGTCATACCTCAGTCAAGTATGCCTTATTGTCTGTTGGTCCGTCCGTCTCTACTTGCGTTTCACAAAAAAAACACACTTGTTTTTTGAACCAACTCTGCCTTTAAAGTTATTTTTAGCCACAATTCACCATCCCACCCCGTCTCTTCATTCCAACTAGATTTTAGCACTTGCGTCTTCAAGGCCACAATTTTTTGAAAATTAGTGACATGTTTTATTTCAATGCAGACGCTCGCTGATATGAACAAAACAGTCTTTTGTCAATATCTTTCTTATTATCTATCCGTCTGTATAAATGAAAGCATATTATTTCACTGCTCAAGATGGGCCATCCGGCCAGCTAGGTTTTATATTCCTAACATTATTATTAAGAAAAGTTACTTTTCAAATATTTTCTAGAATCTTCTGGAATGCGTTCATCACTGCATTCAAATAAACGGACTAAGTTATCGCAAAAGCGTCCAAGAAATGACTGTTGCGTATAATATCCA
The DNA here is from genome assembly GCA_024509875.1 of Oreohelix idahoensis. Lineage (NCBI taxonomy): Eukaryota > Metazoa > Mollusca > Gastropoda > Stylommatophora > Oreohelicidae > Oreohelix > Oreohelix idahoensis. The sequence goes on from JAMPIV010019347.1 coordinate 11,716, forward strand.
AGGTCCCTTTTGTCGATTTCTTTACTTTATGTCAACTTGGGGAACGTGACTTTTTCCTCCTTTCCCCACCACTTGCGTCTTTTAGCCTTGCTAGTTTCAAGCACGCGTTCAGTCAGATTTTTCCTTTTGATCTCCGTTCTCATCCCGTTCCGTTTTGCCTTCAAGTCTAACAATTTAATTTCCATGGCGGGTGATGACCCGCGGCGTGGGCGATCATGTATTCTAGCAGCTTACGCATTAGTTTTTATCCCTACGTTGTATCATTGGAGATATTTTAACGTTGTATCACGGTTAATTTTGTGACATAGATCATACTAATATCTAAGTCTGTTTATACCTTTAAAAGGGGAAAATCATTAGATTACCGCTAATGTATCCTTGATTCCTTGGGCTATCACTTTCTTCTAACAGGACTGTTCATACCTTGAGGGATGAGATCATACTGTGGGTCTATCATTCTGGTAGAAATTCATTGATTTTATGACTATGTGTATATGTTTCTTGATGTAATTTTTGTGTGTTGTGATGAAATTTTAGATGATAATTAAAATTTCTCTTGAACTTCATCAGCGCGTTGGTCAGCTCGTTCCAAATTATCTGTATAATCACTGTTATAGTTTTTCCCACGTCTGTGCGTCTAACTGTCGTCACTTGTGTTTGTGCACGTGAGTGGTACGTTCATATATATTAATATATGTTGTCACTAGACTGTCTGACTCCTCTAAATCTGTTGTAGAAGATAGGCTGAGAAAGAGAGAAGATTCTCGAGTTCTCAGGGACGGCCTCTATTGATTCTACCATCTCACTCGTGGAAATCTATTTCTATTATTATCTCAAACTGTGGCTATCACGTATTCTAATCTAATCAGAAGGGACCAACCCAAGTCTTAATCCCCCTGTCTAAAATCTACGACAACTGTGTTTATCTTCTTAGAGCTGCAAAGGTATATTCCTTCTTCTCTGAGACGAGCCTAAAATGGTTACTAATGAATATAGTCGGCTCGGGGCCTAAAATCATTTACAACTATCTTCGGCAGCTTAGAAATCCCTCTGACTACTTTCACGTTTATGGCATACCTACGTTTACATATATCCGATTGACAGAGTGGTCAGAGCGTTAGTCTCTCGCTGGCAAAGGTGCCGGGTTCGTATCACGGTCCCTTCACGCTCCAGTCTACCCAGCTGTAAATGGGTACCTGACTCTGTTTTTTTTAGTTAGGGAAGAAAAAGGCAGTTAGGAATTGAACTGGTAACCCCACCTCTCGATGCTGGACCTACTATGGTGAAGTCTCTAACACTTCTCTCTTCTACGGCAGTATCTGCTATGGGCCGGCCTTTACCTTTTTTTACGTTTACAAATACGGCCATACATAAACACATAATAACAAAACATGTATAGAAGCCTCATTATCATTCAGGGGCGTCCCTAAAGTACTTGGCACCCGGGGCGGATGTTACTTATGACACTCCCATTTTCCAAATATGAAATACACTAGTAAGTAAATTTTTAACAGTAAGTACTATGTTACGTGTCTTTTAGATGTTAATGTTAATATGCAATAACAGGATGGTTCCTGTGGCCAAGATGACGTCTAGGGTAGCAAATCTCTCAGACACCGCAACCAGCCAACACCACTCAGAATTATTTGATTCACAAGTGGACAATACACAATTTATTTCAGACTGCACGCAGCTACACATACTTGTACAATAGTTCAGGCCAACATATAATGGCAGACAATATGCAGTAGACGAAATACCGTAGGCAGTCAGTTCATGTCAGGAACGCTGTCCTTTAGTTCTCAATATGATTTTATATCTCTTCACACTCGACGCTGGGCAATTATACTTCTTGTCAATACAGATAACTAGATGACTAGATGCAAGTGTACATCTCACTGAAGATCTTGATGTAGTAGTGATAACAGAACTCCATTATAAACACTTTAACAATCAGGAGCTCAAACACAGACGTCCACTCGCCATGACACACAATCGTATAAGGCCCCGCACTTCTCCTCCTCTAGTATCACGTGAGCCAGCCAAGCATATCGGCTTAACGTCACTCACCCGTCTTTATCAGTGACCCGTATAAAATAAACAAACAAAGAGCCCTGTTGAGCTAACCATATAATAGGCACAATCGTTATGAATTTTAATCATAATATACTATATAAATAGCGTCGGACGGCACCCACTTCTTGGCTGTCACCCGCGGCGAACCGCAATCCTCGCACCCACTGTTATCATTACCTTTCAGCTCCCCAAAGAGGATAGGCCTTCAACAAACTTATGCCAAGTCTTCCTGTCACGTGCCATCAGATCAAGATCTTTCTGTGTCTTCTTCATGCCCATGTATGTGTGTGATTCTTTTCTCCGTGTGTGTGTTTGTTTTTAATGTGTGCGTGTGTGTGTGTGTGTGATCTTCCTCTACCTGTCTTAACCTGGGGATACTAGAACAAGAACTGGCTTGTTATGCTATCGACAGATTTCCTTAATGTGTGCCCTATCCATAACACATAAGGAAGGGAAACCACGAGGCCTGTAAACAGTAAATTAATATGAAACAAATATAAAGGTATGTTATAAGTTAATTAATTTAGTGCCCTATCCATCTTCAGCGTCTTCTTCTCAACTCTTGTTCCACTGGCGCTTGTCAAGTTTTTGTCATCCATTCCACATTTGTGGTTTATTGTTAATTAAGTCTTGGGCTAGCGTCCTCTTTTTTTACAGTACTTCTTCACAAGTGTCATTCCACCTACATTGCACAGGAAATCGAAGATGCTTTCCAAGAAAGAAAGCACACTTTAGCAGTCTGGGTAGATATGGAGAAAGCATTTGATAAAGTTTGGAAAGATGGGCTAAGAGTTAAAATGCTTAAATATGGAGTCTGTGGAAGAATGTATAACTGGATCAGCAACTATCTAACAAACAGAACAGCTAGAGTGCAGGTGCACGGGCAGTTAAGCAAAAAGACTACAATGGAACATGGAGTTCCACAGGGTGGGGTCCTTTCCCCAACACTCTTCCTCATATATATAAATGATATAACAGAAAACATCCACAAGAATGTCCACAACTCCCTCTACGCTGATGACCTGGCCATGTGGACTTCAGAACAATACATCTCCACAGCAAGAGTGCGCATGCAGGATTCACTGCTAGCCCTTGAAAGTTGGTCCAAAAAGTGGTTGCTCAAAATAAATGAACAAAAAAACTACACACACTATTTTTACCTTGTCAAATAAACCACAGCAAGCAAAGCTGCAATTAAATGGACAGGCAGTACGAGGAGATGAAACACCAACATACTTAGGAATCACACTAGACCGCCGAATGACATGGAAATCACAGATTAACAAAATACAGCTAAGGGCAAAACTTCGCATGGCCATCATGAAAAAGTTAGCAGGTACCACATGGGGTGCTGATGAGAATATCCTCAAAAAGCTGTACACAGGCAGAGTCAGACCTGCTATGGAATATGGCATCACAGCTTGGTCGACGGCAGCAAAGTCAAATTTTGACAGAGTAAACAGACTCCAAAACCAAGCAGCACGTATTATAACAGGGGCCCTAAAGTCTACACAAATCAACCATATGGAAAACATCACAGGGCTACAGTCAATGGAGGATAGACGTGACAGCAGAGTCTTAAAACAAGCTGAAAAATTTAAGAGGCTCGAAGGACACCCCATGTACCAAAGAATGAATAGGCTAGGAAGAGGCAGGCTCAAGCGAACTAACTTTGTCGCCCAAGCAAAAGAAAAAATTAACAATAATACCATACTAGCTAGCTCAGTTGCAAAGAAAATCCCAACAAGCTCAACTATCCCACTGTGGAAAATAAGATGCTTTCCTGAGTTAAAATCTGATATTCCAGGCATTGAAGGTAAGGGAACACAGACAGAAACACAAAGAAAGTGTATAGCAACCAAGTATATTGACCAAAGATTTCCAGCGAAGCTTTGGACACATGCATATACTGATGGTTCGGCAACAAATGCAGTTGAAAATGGGGGTGCCGGCATCCTCATAAAATTAAAGAATAGAATTCACTCTATGGCAATTGCCACTGGAAAATACTGCAACAACTTCTGTGCTGAAGCAGAAGCCCTGAAACAGGCAGCTGAAACTCTTATTGAATGCAAAGCACAGGCAGAAAAACAGATAGTAATCTTTTCAGATGCCCTCTCAATAATATCAGCGCTGAAGAGCCACCAAACTAAAGGATTGAAAGATCTGATAATCTCCCTTGAAAGACTGGCCGAATGCTTCAAGAAGTGCACTATCCAGTGGATACCAGCCCATTGCAACATACCAGGAAATGAAGAGGCAGATAGACTTGCTAAAGAAGGAGGTGCCTTACAGCAAAATGATATAGAGACAACTTACGCAACGGCAAAGACCACTATAAAGGCTACATTCAAGTCCAAATGGGAAAGAGAGCACCCGGGACATTTGAAAAATGACGCATATCATCAACTATCCAGAAAAGAACAGGTCATCATTTTTCGACTGCGCACTGGGCACAACAGATTGAGATACCATCTGTACCACAAATACAAAATTGGTGCAACAGATCTCTGCACCTGCGGTACCAGCCCGATGACAGTCGAACACCTGCTGCAGTACTGCCCAACCTACAGTAATGAACGGGGTAGCATATGGCAACAACCTACTTCTGTCAACGAAAAACTGTTTGGAGATGTCGGGAACCTTGAGTTGACTGCTGCCTTTATTAGAGTCATAAATGTGGAAGTCTGAAGGCGAACGAGGAAGAAGAAGAAGATTCCATATTATCTATCTATATATATATATATATATATATATATATATATATATATATATATACTCGTATATGAGAAAGAGAGAGAGCTTCCGATTGGCAGAGTGTTTAGAGCGCTGGTCTCTAGCGGCAAAGGTGCCAGGTTCGATTCACGGTACCGACACGCGCCAGTCTACCCAGCTGTAAATGGGTATCTGACTCTGCTCTTTGAGTTAGGGAAGGGAACTGGTCACCCCCACCTCTCGATGCTGGACCTAGTATGGTGAAGTCTCTAACACTTCATTCCCCTACGGCAGTATCTGCTATGGGACTACCTTATACTCGTATATATATATATATATATATATATATATATATATATATATATATATATATATATATATATATATATGTGTGTGTGTGTGTGTGTGTGTGATTGTGTGCGTGTGTACATACATACGTACGTACATACGCACACATACGTGCAACTTTGTGCATATATATAAAATTGAATGTTTGCATATACTTACTGTTCCATGTGTGACTGGCAATGTGTTTTATGTTTATCGATGTGTACGATTGGTCGATAAGTCAAACACTACAGCTAATGGAGGAGTGCTCTGCTGTAACAGTCGCCTAACCAATGTGCGTCAAGATTCAATAACTCACTTACACAAAGCTTTACGTTGTATTCGTTTTTTTCCCCTTCTAAATTGAGTTCTCTGTCTTTAAAACTGTCTTCTTCTTCTTTAATCCTTAGCCGCCAACTGCCAAAGCAGCCAGAAAATGACCACAGCAGAAATAATGCCTTCATCAGGACATGCAGCAGAAAGAGCACACCCCTAATTCATTTTTGACGGTTTACTTGCTCTTGTTTAAAGATTAACAACGAAGACCACACAATCAGGATTGTGGATTGTGGCCAAAATATTTTCCGACTCCTGGTATTTAAGAAGTTTGACTCCAGACTCCTGACTCCGGCATTGACTACAGTTTTTTTTCCAGTTATATGGCACATAATTCTGAGTCGGAATCCAGACATTTTTTTAACCGATTCCAAAACTGAAAGATATTTTATTCTTGTGGTTCTTTAAAGCATGTATGTGTTTTTGTTACATTATTACTATAATATTGAAAAAAAAACAGCAAAGATACAACCTGCCTCCTTCATGACTGCTATGCTGAAGAGAACAGCAAAGATACAACCTGCCTCCTTCCTGACTGCTATGCTGAAGAAAACAGCAAAGATACAACCTGCCTCCTTCATGACTGCTATGCTAAAGAAAACAGCAAAGATACAACCTGCCTCCTTCCTGACTGCTATGCTGAAGAAAACAGCAAAGATACAACCTGCCTCCTTCCTGACTGCTATGCTGAAGAAGACAGCAAAGATACAACCTGCCTCCTTCATGACTGCTAAGCTGAAAAGAACAGCAAAGATACAACCTGCCTCCTTCCTGACTGCTATGCTGAAGAAAACAGCAAAGATACAACCTGCCTCCTTCCTGACTGCTATGCTGAAGAAAACAGCAAAGATACAACCTGCCTCCTTCCTGACTGCTATGCTGAAGAGAACAGCAAAGATACAACCTGCCTCCTTACTGACTGCTATGCTGAAGAAAACAGCAAAGATACAACCTGCATCCTTCCTCACTGCTATGCTGAAGAAACAGCAAAGAAACAACCTGTTTCCTTCCTGTGCTATGCTGAAGAAAACAGCATTGATTCAACCAGCCCACCTTCTTCACTATTGTGTTGAAGAAAGCAGTATAACAATGAACTGTTATCTGCTTTCTGCCTCACTGTTATACTGAAGAAAACAGCAGTATCCAATACCATAATTCCCGCCGTAAGTATTTCGGTCTGTCGGTCGGTCACACTTTGCACACCGTCATTTGCGCACTTTTTCTATTTTCGAGAGAGTGCATTAACTTTCAACCACAGCTAATGGGATGCAACTGTGGTTGAAAGTTAGACAATAATTGTATTGTTTCCCCTTATATGTACTCTCCCGAAAATAGAAAAAGTGCGCAAATGAAGGTGTGCAAGAACATTTTCATTATGGAAAGAAGCCAACAACACGATTGATAAACATATTTAATACATCCATACAATTTTCACTACAAATATCTAACGGCAGTCTCCTGCAATGAAGTGACCACAGTAGTAATAGTACCGTCTCGAATACATGCAACAGAAACAACACACTATAATTAATAACTTGTCAATGTTGACTCGTTATTGCTAGTGACATAATAATTAGTTTGGAGGTAGCTACTTGGTGTGCAAGAGCGACCTTTTTTGAAATATTTGTTTTACGCAAAATTGTGTTTTGTTACGATGGTTTCGCCTTGTCTGCAGACTGGGAGTAGATCAGATACCACGACAAATGTGGGAAACGAAAAGCCAGGAATCCAGATCTCCAGGACGATCTAGAATTCACTGGGAGGACAACATCAGACAATCTTTGAAGGACCAAATGACTGGACTTGAACCAGGCCAAAAGGAAGTCAGTTGATAGATGGCGCTCTCTCTTTGGTAAACCTCTAATCACCAAGGTAGAATAGGAACAACTAAGTAGGTAAGTTAGTACTATTTTGTTTTGTGAATTGTTTCTGGTGTATCACGTAGGATGATTACATTAGAGCAGTGTTCCTCAAGCGGTGTGCCACCGCGCATATCAAAGTGTGCCGCAAAAATTTGGTAAATTTACTACATGAAGTATATTTTTAGTGATCATGTAATATAAAACTGATCTTACAGCTTGAATTCATTCAGTAATAATTGGATCTATTAACTGCTTTGAACAAAAATAGATATACTTCAAAATGTCATGATATTATTAAAACGCAAGAGGCGCATAAACAACGTTCAAAATCCATGGACGAAGCATAGTACATCCACTTGGATATAATTAAATTTCGAAATTATTTATTTGATTGTTTGTCAAATATATGTTCTAATTATTTTAAACAATTGAAAGAAAATCGAACTGAGAATTTTCTTTTGTTATTCAGGCGCGGGGTCAGATAGGTGTGCCGCAAATTTTTAGAAAATTGAAAAGTGTGCCGTGAACACAAAAAGGTTGAGAAACACTGCATTAGAGACGGGGGCAATGGAATTATGAATTTAGTGCAAGATGCTTGCATGTTACTTTTGAAGAAAGATGTATGTTTGAATGTAAACTAATGGACAGTCGATTAAAAATGAAGAAAGAAACCAGTTATAACGTTCTTTGACATGCATAGGGTTTCTTCTTCTTCCTCGTTCGTCCTGAAAAGGACGTTGGTTGCGTTGTGTCTGTTTACACCGGAGCTGCGATATCTTCGCCTTTCGGCCGACACATCCGACTTCAGCACGGCATTTTTGGGGACCGGGTTTGCCTTCCCTCTTTGAACCTTACTCACTCAGCCAGACTGCAGTGATGCAGCCTGTTTCTAGGACCACCACGTGGAGGTGGAGTAGTAATAGCTCTGGTTCGCTGACCCTGACGCAAGCAGTCAAGCTATGGGTCGCTGACTGCATTCTCTATTGCTGCATCTTTGGGTCCCGTATAGGGTTTGAGTTATGTGAAATATTTATGTGTGTCTTGCACAAATCTTGAAATGTTAGCCAGCTTGACTAGAAAGACTAGAATTTTGTAATGAGATAACTTCGCACTTTCTGTCAATGCCGTGATGGGATGTCTTCTTCTTCTTTGATCCTTAGCCGCCGACAGTCAAAGCAGTCAGTGGCCATCACATCTAGGAGCGTCTTGTAGGGCAGCAACAAACTGCTTCCACTTTGTTCGGTTGGCGGCCATCCCTCGTACAGTGCCCCAGCTCTGGTTCATTCCTTGCATCTCGGCCTCCGTTACAATGGATCGTTCCTTCAAGGCAGGGTGTTGCTGAAGTTACTGATGCTCTAGCATCTTTCAATAAACTTTGCTAATTGGAGTTATGCTGTTCTTTGTTGTTGGTTTTTCAAGTTGAACAGCTGTTGACCTCAGACACAAATCTCTGGGTTTTTTTTTTTTTTTTTGGAATATCTTCATTGCACACGGACAACGCCATCATTGCTCCGATCTCCTCCCTTAGATCACACAAGGAGGATCTCAGTGCAGTGCACGAACTCCGTAGCACCGGCGAGAATCCCAATGTGTGTATATAATGTATAGGAATCACACAGGGTAGGTTTCCTAATTTTTAAATGTTGTCAGGGCAGCGGCCTGATAAGCCTACTCTTTACGATTTCCAACTGCCGTGGGATTTTTAACGTGCGCAACTTGCACACGGGACCTCCTATTTTTTCGCCCTTATCCGAGAAGGCTAGGCATTTGATCACACTACCCATGAGACCAGGGAGGAGTATGACGTAATTAGGACCACTGGTTCTGAAAAAAAAAATATTTCAATAAATTATAATCCCTCAACTGGGATTCGAGCCTCTTGAATACGAGGCAGACGCCATACCCCTGAGCCACTCCGACCCCTATACGAATCTCTAACTAGCAGTAATACAATCAATTTTTTGCCTTACTAATCTCTCATTTCTGAGAACATGACCAGATAACCCCTTCCATTCTGCTAGTATTTCTTATCTCTCCAAAACTTTACCGATCAATTTCTATAATATCTCTGTAGATGTGTGAATATCTGCTTGGTTGGCCTTTGTACGGCTGGGTTGTATTATTTGGATTACTGGCTTTGGATGACTAGTCACAATTTGTTGTTCGTGGAATGGTGAGCAAGTCAAATGACTGGTTTGACGCTTCATCAGATGTAATGGCACCTGTTACTGAAGCTAAGCGCAGTGCTATGAATGAATACAAATGTTCACCGAGTGCCAGAACCCTACAGATCCTGAGGGCTACGAGAAGCAAAGTTCAACAAACTGCTCGACGCTGTGCAAATGACTATTGGCTCCAGCTCAGTGAGAGCATCCAGATCGCAGCGCAAACAGGCAACATTAGACAAATGTATGACGGTATAAAGAAAGCACTTGGCCCCCATAAAAGTAAGACGGCACCGCTAAAAACCATCAGCGGAGAGAAGCTAACCGATAAGGGTAAGCAGATGGAGAGGTGGGTCGAGCACTACTCTGAGCTTTACGCTAGAGACAATACCGTTACGCCTGCAGCCCTTGATGCTGTCAATAGTCTGCCAACTATGGAGGAGCTGGATGCCGAACCAACATTAGAGGAACTCAGTAAGGCCATTGATAGCTTGGCCTCTGGCAAAGCACCAGACAGTGATGGGATTCCTCCTGATTTAATCAAATGCTGTAAGAGCACGCTATTACATCCCCTGCATAGGATGCTGTGCCAGTGCTGGGAAGAGACAACTATTCCTCAAGACATGCGAGATGCCAAGATTGTAACACTGTATAAAAATAAAGGAGACAGAAGTGATTGCAATAACTACAGAGGCATCTCTCTTCTTAGTATTGTTGGTAAGGTTTTTGCCAAAGTCATTTTAATGCTACTACACAAGTTAGCTGAGCGCATATATCCAGAGGCACAGTGTGGGTTCCGAGCTGGCAGATCAACAACAGACATGATCTTCTCTCTCCGCCAGCTTCAGGAAAAATCAAGAGAGCAGAAAAGACCATTATATATCGCCTTTATAGACCTCACAAAAGCATTCGACCTGGTTAGTAGGGATGGACTCTTTAAAATCCTCCTGAAAATAGGCTGCCCTTCTAAAATGCTGGAAATGATAAAGTCATTCCATGACGACATGAAGGGAACAGTCCAATATGCTGGAAGCACGTCACAGCCCTTTGATATACGAAGTGGCGTTAAACAAGGCTGTGTTCTGGCTCCGACCCTCTTCGGAATCTTCTTTGCCTTACTCTTGAAACATGCATTCAGAGATGCAACTGAAGGAATATGCCTTCACACTAGGTCAGATGGCCGTCTGTTTAATCTTTCAAGGCTGAAGGCAAAAACAAAAATCAGAAGGGTCACTATAAGAGACTTGTTGTTCGCTGATGATGCTGCAGTCGTCACTCAAAGCCAACAGGAGCTTCAGAGCTTGATGAATCGCTTCACTAAAGCATGCAAGGACTTTGGCGTCACAATAAGTCTAAAGAAAACGAATGTGCTGAGTCAGGATGTGGGTGCTGCACCAGTTATCACTATCGATAACTATGAATTGGCAGTGGTGCACCACTTCACATACCTAGGGTCTACCATCAATGACAAACTCTCACTGGATACAGAAATCGACAGCCGCATTGGCAAAGCTGTAGCTACCTTTGCCCGCCTCACATCGCGTGTTTGGGGAAACTCTAAACTCACAATGAAGACCAAAGCTGCGGTATATAATGCCTGCGTCACCAGCTGTCGTAGATTTCCGATAGGAGAATTAAGACTAGGTTTGGTCCCTTCTGAATAGGTTTGAATAGGTGATAGACTCAGTGAGAGTTAGTGAAAGTTAATAGAATTTCCACACACGTGAGATGATAGGTTTTGATATAGTGGCTGTCTCTGAAAGCGAAAAGAATTCTTCTCTCTCTCACCTATCTTCTACAACAGTTGTTACAGCGTCAGACAGACTACACCAATATACATATTACGTATATTTCTATCACTCACAGGCACGCACATACACGTGACGACAGGTAAACACACAGACGTGGGAAAACTATAACAATGATATATATATTATCTAGAACGAGCTGACCAAACACGATTATCAAGTTCAAGAGCGATTTTAATATCAGGAAAAATCGGCTCACAACATCAAAGAAAGTACATCAAGGAAAATACATATACACATAGTCACAAAACTTCAAGGAAATGTTGCAAGGATGATAGCCCCGTTATGGTGTTAACTCTAGGTTTAGCCCGGCCCCGTTAAGAGAACAGATGATGGCGCCCGAGTCACAGATACATAGAGTTTGATTCTAAGAGTTGTCTTTGTTTTATCTCGTAATTATATGCACAGAGTTTGAAAAAAATCTGATTTAACCTAAGACAAAACACAAGAACTCTAGCCTTAGCAACAAATTATGCAGATTGAAAAAAAATTAGGACAGCAACAGGGTGTCAAAGATAAAATAGTGAAAAATATCACTCAAACCAGCGTACACTCATTCATTCCGCCATGGCTTCTCATACTTGTACTCACGACTTTGCTTGCTGCCTCTTGGAACACATTGATTTTTAGATTTTCACACAGACTAAAAAAATGCAGTCTTCTGCCAAGAAGTCCCCAGTTCCAAAAGACGTATTTAACTTGGAGTCTCCGGGAACGACTACTTGGGTATGCAAATTTGTTCAAATGTCTGATTAAGTCACCTAACAATTATTCCAGGCGCGGGAGTTAGCAGAGCACAGTGTCAATAGCGTAGGTTTCTAAAAAATGATGAATGTCAGGTCGGTGCCTTCTCTCAGTATAGGATTCACTTTAGTCACACCACAGATTTGTCCACAAGATATAATCTAGTCGGGAAATGATTGTTAATATTCACGCCACCAGGCAGCAAATTATATAGAGTTTTCTAGAAGAAATTAAGTGCTGGCTCCAAGGTCCAGTATTTATCATTACAGTCTTTGAAAACCCGTTATAGGGATATTAGTATTTCTGTCTAACTTGCACCGTCAGATCAGTGTTACTTGAGAAAACCCACGTGGTTCAAAATAAGGACTGTCTATTTCTTCACAAGTATGGAAACTACTACTAGGTGCTGGTAAAGTTAGGGTCACCCCAAAACTTTCACTGTGTGGAGGAAAAATAACACATATAATATAATAAACAGAATCTGTACTGGTTAAAACTTACATTTAAACTTGCAAGCAGAGAGCTTTGCTTATCATTTAAACTTCCCGTGACGTAAGTTATATTTAAAAATCAGCAATTCTCATGAATTAGGAACACGTGCGTATCCCGTCACCATTCATGAGGCTGGATTCTAGAGTTTATACGTTAGTTTAGAAAAATACACTCGACTGAGTATTAGCAGTTAAATTAAATTTATAAATAGCTACAATTGCCGTTATAAGCTAGAAATTTTAATTTTATTCTGCTTTTCACTGAATGCTTCCCTAGAAAATATAATAGCCTACCACTTTATTTTCTCTTCTGCGCTAAAGAAATAGATTAAAATGAATTAAGCGATTTAACACTTTAACACTCACAAAATCTATATATCTATCATATTAATTACCTCAACCACAGAATTACAGGTAGTCGCACAACTTAAGAATAAAAATGCTGAAAATATTTCTGGAAGTCTAGAAGTTCGACAAATTGCCGAAACAAACTGAGATCTTCGCTAACAGCTATTCTGTTTTCGAGCGACCTATCTACTGTGGAGTCTATGAGCGAGAATGAAATTAAAGTTTCAAACTTGGCCAATATCTTAAAATCAGACAAAGGGCCCAAACTTATTTCGCCAAGCGAAATTATCTCCCCTACTCCCAACATTTACGTCCGCTTAACGCGTGTCGTAACTGTCACCTACTGACCACGATGTACGCGTGTCAGTTTCAAATCCCAGACAGCCTGACTCCAATGCGGGCAGTTTTCACACTACAGCTGACCATGGCCCAAGTGAGCGCCGTGTCAGTTTGGGATTTTCCAGACAAATGTCTGGATACTGACCGGTGCAGATGTAAAGTATCACACCTCACCGGGACTAATGCCGAGAAGAAGCTCGCGCGCTCGGTGAGAATGTAGACGATTTGCTACGTCCTATGTTCAGCGAACCGACTTATCACGCCTTCTGACGCCCTGCAGCCCTGACATCTACGTAATATCGTCCTAGCGCGATTCTCAGTTTTGAGAAAGAAACAGGTAAAGTTTGCGAATTATATGAAAATAATATTCGCAAAACGAATGGATGAAAAAAATATACAGGAAAAAAAAAAAAAGAAATACAGAGATAATAAAAGAGAGAGTTCGAGAGAAAGAATAGGAAAAAGATGTAGGAAATTAAATGAATATAAAACCTACGTGACAGAGCCTCCCCCCTTTAAGATATGGAAGCACTCCATGTCTGCGTTATGGAGTTTAATTTCCTATAACCGTAGCTTCGGGGTGTCTGTCTTCTTCCCTCTCCTCTTCCCCCTCCATCTCTGTCCAATTCCTACTCAAGTCCACTCCTCAAAGTTTCCTTCCCCTGGAATGTCTCATATGCGCGCTTGAAAGAGCGTCGCCGCTTCTGACATTTTTGAAAGATTTCCTGTGATAGCGGTGGAATATCCCTGCCACTATCGTCATCTTCGTCAGTTTTGGCGATCGTCAGGAGATGGTCGGAGGTTGGCACTGGTTTTTCCAAGTATCTCTTTAAGAGATTTAAATGGAAAACCTTCTCCTTTCCTTCAATAGAGATCTGGTAGTTAGCCTTAGAAATCTTTTTCAGGACGGTAAACGGCCCTTGCCATCCGATCTTCAGTTGGTTGTTCTCGGTAGGGAGCAACACCAAAACTTTCTCTCCTGCTTCCAGTTCTCTCTCTTCCGCGACTTTCCTGTATCGGTTAGCGTGCTTGGTGCGTGCTCGCTTAAAGTTAGTCGTTGCTAGGTCCCACCCTAGTTTCAACCGTTCCTTTAAAACCGACACATATTTACTGGCTGAGACAACTGTCTCATCAGCCTTCTCGTCTGTCAGAGACTGAAGTAAGGCTTCAAGCGGGCCCTTAATGGGTCTGCCGAATAAGAGTGTAGCTGGCGGAAATCCTGTGGAAGTATGAGGAGATTCTCTGTAGCCAAATAATGCTGCAGGAATACAGAGATCCCAATCTTCAGGTTTCACTTGTGCCAGCTTACTTAGCATCATGGTGAGGTTTCCATTAGCACGTTCCACGAGCCCATTTCCCGCCGGAGTATATGGCTTAGTGTGGATGTGCTGGGTCCTCAAGATCTTAACGATCTCATCCATCAACAGGTTTCGGTATGGAGATCCATTATCCGTCAACACTTGCTGAGGGAATCCCAACCGAGTGAAAATCTGCACGAGGGCTTCTGCGACATGCTTGGCATCTGCGCATGTTAGCGGTATAGCTTCTGCCCATAAAGTGCATGTATCGACTAAGGTCAGGATGAACCTGTTCCTTCTTTTAGTCCTGTCGAAAGGCCCTAAAATGTCGATCACAACCCGTTCGAATGGTGTTCCCATTATTGGCATTTCACCCATGTGGACTGGGGGTGTCCGTTGCTTGGGTGGTACCCGTTGGCACTGGGCACAGGATTTGACGTACCTGATAATATCAGTGTTTACTCCTGGCCACCAATAATGAGTGGTTATACGTTGGTTTGTGGCGTTCTGTCCCATATGTCCGCTAAAGGGAAGAGAGTGCCCCATTTCTAGGATTTGGCTTCTGTACTGTTTCGGTACTAGGAGCTGGTTGTAACCTTGGTCAGGCTTGCCCGTTCTCCGATAAAGTACGCCATCCTCAGAAAAAATGTCCCCGTGCTGTTTGGGTTCCTTAGCCATGGGCAGTTTCCTAAAGCAGGGTGCCAAAGTAGGGTCCTTGTATTGCGCTTCTTTAAGTTCCTTAGGTAACAAATTTGGCGCAGGCTCCCGTTCCTTCTTGGTTTGCCCTCTTGTAGTTACAGCTGCCACAATCGGCTCTTCCGGTTTCCCAATACACACGTATCTCCCGCCAAGTATGACTGGGTAGATGGGATCATCCATAACAGCCGCTTTGATCACACCTCTGACAAAGTCAGAGTGTATCTCCACCAATGCGATGGGAAGCGCTGTAGGTGCCTCACTCTTACGAACTCCACAAAGTGGACGGTCTCTGCTGTCTCTTGACCGGGTTTGACCAGGTTTCTGGCAACAATGCAATCGTAAGAAAGCCCCGTGTCAAATAAGCAAGAAGTTTGAGAACCGTTCAAAGTAACAGTACCTCGCGTTGAGGGTCTATCCCCAACAGGTTTGGAATCACTGTCAACAATTCCGCCTTGCGAGACTGTCAATAAGCATCCGATGCGTTTCGGCTCGGTGTGCTCGCTCTGATCATATGTCCCGTGCTCAGGGGTTCTCCCTTTGCCACCTTGTCCTTTCTGGCTACGCTGCCATGTAGGGCGGTCGGGTTGATCAGACTGTTTGGGGTGGTTGGGGTACTTGTTCTTGTAGAACTTGGATTTTTCAGGAGGGGGGTTTTGAGGTCCAGTTTCTCTGTGGTTGTTTTGGTTAGAAGCCTGAGAAGATTGCTCTAGGTTATGTTTTCGAAAATGCTCCTCTGTCGGTTTCCGCTTTGTGGCCGGTAGTTCAGCCAGCGCATTGTGATAACGCTCAGACTTTTCCAAAATGTCTTCAAGTTTTTCTGCCCCCTGCTCAGCGAGAAATCTCCGGGTATCAGCAGACAAAGTGTTCTTTATTTGTTCAGTTAGAACAAGTTCCTCAAGACCTTCATAGGTAGAGGGGAGCTGCGAAAGCTCAAGGCACTTTGTTAGATATCCCTTAAGACGCGATGAGAACTGGTGAAAAGTTTCAGAATTCTCTTTCCGGCTGTTGCGAAACAGTTGCAAAAACTTGCGAGCGTTCATTTCAAAGCGCTCCAGTAACGCTTTCTTCAACACATCGTAGTCGTCTTGTTGGCTACTTTCCAGCTTAGAATAAACATCATAAGCAGAACCTTTTAGGGCCTGGGAAAGTTTCATATTCCAACGCGACCTCTCTAACCCGTACAGAGTTGCAATTTTCTCAAATTTTTCTAACCATGTGTCAATCTTCTCATTTGGACAAGGAAAAGATTCAAGAGTGAAAGACATAGCATTTAGTTGAAGAGATTGAGTGTTAGCAGGGTCAGTTAAGGAAGAATGAGGAGAAGACTCTCCATTGCTGGAGGTAGAGGCAGCCCCACGACTTTGGAACTCTAGAGCTTTAAGAGCCAACTCATGTTGTCTCTCCTTCTCTCTTTCCTCATGCTGTCTCTCCTTCTCTTTCTCCTCACGCTGTCTCTCCTTCTCTCTTTCCTCATGCTGTCTCTCCTTCTCTCTTTCCTCATGCTGCATCCTGCGGATTTCCATTTCCTCATCCATCTTCTTCTGCTGTAAATCTGCGGCTGCTTTTTCCTTAGCTTCCGCTGCTTTCCTCTCCGCATCATATCTCTCAAGTTCGTCTCTGACAAATGCTTTCGCTTCTTCTCCTTCCAGTCCCTCCTCTCTCGCTTCGTCCCTGAGGAGTTGTCTGAGCTTTGCCCTCTCGGCCATATTATGTCAGTGACTGAGACTAGTGGAGAACGAAAATAGGAAAAAGGATACACTGGTTCCTACCACTTACGAGAAAAAAAAAATTACCAAAAAATCAAAAGATGATATATTTAACCCTGGGATACCTCCTCCAAAAAAAAATCTAACTATCGCTGCTATTATCGGCAATAAAGCACTCAATGCAAAACACGACTACGCCAAATAAATGGTAGTTAAGATTAATCCCTGAAAAATAAGTAGTTACAGTGGAAAAGCAAAATAATTATTGCAAAAAAAAAATTTCGGAGAAAAAAAAAATCCCCTTAATTTTAAAATCCACTATAAGTTCGCCCCTGAAGTCAGATCGGGTAAGGGAGGGAATTAATCTGGACAAAAAGTCCGAAACACACTCCTTAACTTAGTTCAAACGCCGTTCTGCCTCAGTACCCAGTGAATGTTATACACTCACCACTTTACCAGCATTTAGTATTACAATCAGCAGTTAACATATATCCCGACAAAATCAACCTGTAACCAAAATGTATATTATTCAAAGATGCTGTGGAAAAAAAACTTATTAGTTTGTGTGGTCAGCACGCCCGTAAACAGATCGTTAGTCTAGGGGGTAATTATTTAAAGATATAACAACTCACAGGACATCACACTCTTACTCTATATCAGAATACAGAATCTTAAGTACAAAATCCAGATAGACGAGTCCACGTTTGTCGTACTCGTCTTCCTATTCTAAGTTCAAAGACCGGAAACGAGTCCCCATTTGTCGTAGATTTCCGATAGGAGAATTAAGACTAGGTTTGGTCCCTTCTGAATAGGTTTGAATAGGTGATAGACTCAGTGAGAGTTAGTGAAAGTTAATAGAATTTCCACACACGTGAGATGATAGATTTGATATAGTGGCTGTCTCTGAAAGCGAAAAGAATTCTTCTCTCTCTCACCTATCTTCTACAACAGTTGTTACAGCGTCAGACAGACTACACCAATATACATATTACGTATATTTCTATCACTCACAGGCACGCACATACACGTGACGACAGGTAAACACACAGACGTGGGAAAACTATAACAATGATATATATATATTATCTAGAACGAGCTGACCAAACACGATTATCAAGTTCAAGAGCGATTTTAATATCAGGAAAAATCGGCTCACAACATCAAAGAAAGTACATCAAGGAAAATACATATACACATAGTCATAAAAAACTTCAAGGAAATGTTGCAAGGATGATAGCCCCGTTATGGTGTTAACTCTAGGTTTAGCCCGGCCCCGTTAAGAGAACAGATGATGGCGCCCGAGTCACAGATACATAGAGTTTGATTCTAAGAGTTGTCTTTGTTTTATCTCGTAATTATATGCACAGAGTTTGAAAAAAAAATCTGATTTAACCTAAGACAAAAACACAAGAACTCTAGCCTTAGCAACAAATTATGCAGATTGAAAAAAAATTAGGACAGCAACAGGGTGTCAAAGATAAAATAGTGAAAAATATCACTCAAACCAGCGTACACTCATTCATTCCGCCATGGCTTCTCATACTTGTACTCACGACTTTGCTTGCTGCCTCTTGGAACACATTGATTTTTAGATTTTCACACAGACTAAAAAAATGCAGTCTTCTGCCAAGAAGTCCCCAGTTCCAAAAGACGTATTTAACTTGGAGTCTCCGGGAACGACTACTTGGGTATGCAAATTTGTTCAAATGTCTGATTAAGTCACCTAACAATTATTCCAGGCGCGGGAGTTAGCAGAGCACAGTGTCAATAGCGTAGGTTTCTAAAAAATGATGAATGTCAGGTCGGTGCCTTCTCTCAGTATAGGATTCACTTTAGTCACACCACAGATTTGTCCACAAGATATAATCTAGTCGGGAAATGATTGTTAATATTCACGCCACCAGGCAGCAAATTATATAGAGTTTCTAGAAGAAATTAAGTGCTGGCTCCAAGGTCCAGTATTTATCATTACAGTCTTTGAAAACCCGTTATAGGGATATTAGTATTTCTGTCTAACTTGCACCGTCAGATCAGTGTTACTTGAGAAAACCCACGTGGTTCAAAATAAGGACTGTCTATTTCTTCACAAGTATGGAAACTACTACTAGGTGCTGGTAAAGTTAGGGTCACCCCAAAACTTTCACTGTGTGGAGGAAAAATAACACATATAATATAATAAACAGAATCTGTACTGGTTATAACTTACATTTAAACTTGCAAGCAGAGAGCTTTGCTTATCATTTAAACTTCCCGTGACGTAAGTTATATTTAAAAATCAGCAATTCTCATGAATTAGGAACACGTGCGTATCCCGTCACCATTCATGAGGCTGGATTCTAGAGTTTATACGTTAGTTTAGAAAAATACACTCGACTGAGTATTAGCAGTTAAATTAAATTTATAAATAGCTACAATTGCCGTTATAAGCTAGAAATTTTAATTTTATTCTGCTTTTCACTGAATGCTTCCCTAGAAAATATAATAGCCTACCACTTTATTTTCTCTTCTGCGCTAAAGAAATAGATTAAAATGAATTAAGCGATTTAACACTTTAACACTCACAAAATCTATATATCTATCATATTAATTACCTCAACCACAGAATTACAGGTAGTCGCACAACTTAAGAATAAAAATGCTGAAAATATTTCTGGAAGTCTAGAAGTTCGACAAATTGCCGAAACAAACTGAGATCTTCGCTAACAGCTATTCTGTTTTCGAGCGACCTATCTACTGTGGAGTCTATGAGCGAGAATGAAATTAAAGTTTCAAACTTGGCCAATATCTTAAAATCAGACAAAGGGCCCAAACTTATTTCGCCAAGCGAAATTATCTCCCCTACTCCCAACATTTACGTCCGCTTAACGCGTGTCGTAACTGTCACCTACTGACCACGATGTACGCGTGTCAGTTTCAAATCCCAGACAGCCTGACTCCAATGCGGGCAGTTTTCACACTACAGCTGACCATGGCCCAAGTGAGCGCCGTGTCAGTTTGGGATTTTCCAGACAAATGTCTGGATACTGACCGGTGCAGATGTAAAGTATCACACCTCACCGGGACTAATGCCGAGAAGAAGCTCGCGCGCTCGGTGAGAATGTAGACGATTTGCTACGTCCTATGTTCAGCGAACCGACTTATCACGCCTTCTGACGCCCTGCAGCCCTGACATCTACGTAATATCGTCCTAGCGCGATTCTCAGTTTTGAGAAAGAAACAGGTAAAGTTTGCGAATTATATGAAAATAATATTCGCAAAACGAATGGATGAAAAAAATATACAGGAAAAAAAAAAAAAAAATACAGAGATAATAAAAGAGAGAGTTCGAGAGAAAGAATAGGAAAAAGATGTAGGAAATTAAATGAATATAAAACCTACGTGACACCAGCACACTCCTATATGGCAGCGAGACCTGGACGACCTATGCTAAGCAAGAAAGAAGGCTCAATACCTTCCATTTGCGGTGTCTACGCCGCATCCTCGGCATCTCGTGGAAAGATAAAGTGACAAATGTCGAGGTGTTGTCACGTGCTGGCCTTCAAAGTATGTATACGCTGCTTAGACAGCGCAGACTTCGCTGGCTTGGCCATGTTCGCCGCATGGAAGATGGTCGCATCCCAAAAGATATCTTCTACGGACAATTAGCAGATGGCAAGAGAACAGTTGGGCGACCACAGCTGAGGTTCAAAGATGTGTGCAAGAGAGATATGAGGGCACTGGACATGGATCCAGCAACATGGGAGGATGAAGCTGCCGATCGCACTAAGTGGCGATGCTATTTACGGCACCACCTCAGATTGGGCGAAGAGAGGCTCACACAACAAGCAGAGGTGAGGAGAAAACGTCGAAAGGAGCACCAGGAAAATAAGCAGCTGAGGGCTGCCACCTCAGGGGCGCATTCCCATAGTCAGTTATGACTGAAGGGGCTATTATTATTACTATTATTATGAACGGGGGGTAGGGCTGGAGTGTGTAAGGGATAGTACCTCACGGTGAGAGGCAGTCACTTCCTCTTTTTGAGGATGGCCTGGATCCTATTTGGTTCCCCCACTCCAGTTCAGCTCATGTATGGCTCCTCGAGTCTGCTTGTGTACGGCAGCGCCACCCCCCGGGCAACGGCTTTGACTGGCCGGCCAAACTACATGAGTAAATTGAAAAAGGGAGGTCCCCCTTAAACAGTACACACAACTGCTGGCCGAACGGGCGGATGATCAATAATATTTTGACAACGGCTTCTAGGGCAGGAGTTGGAAAGGCCTGGTATCGGGCTGAGGGCGCACCATGGACTGTAATGGTAAGCGGCCAGAACCATCCAGAAAGCAATGGCAAACTACTGGATGTACAATGCCAAGAAATCCATAATGGCTAATCTGAATACTACACAAAGATCTGGTGGTGAGGCCCCCAGGCCAGGCAGATCATATTTAACTGGGGAAGAGATCGTTGGCAGCGTCAGTACAGGTAATCGTGATGACGGCCAAAAGCCTGACTGTGTTACCACGGAAAACCATGTCATCGGTCTTAGAAAAATAATCAAAATAGGAACATGGAACGTCAGAAGCTTATACCAAGGAAAACAGTACATAGTGAAGAACGAGATGGAAAGGCTAAACATCGATATCCTGGGCATCTCAGAGCACAGATGGTCGGGCCAGGGACACTTTTCGATTCCATCAGGAGGAACATTCATATACTCAGGCAAAGAGAGAGGAGGTCAGAGCGGCGTCGGCTTCTACCTGTCTAAAAGGACAGCTGCCTCCCTATTAGGATATAATCCCATAAATGACCGCATTGTCACAATCAGACTGAAAGGAAAAAGAAAGAACATCACAATTATACAAACATATGCGCCAACAGCAGCTGCTGAAGAACAGGAAATTGAAGATTTTTACAATGAACTACAAAATGCATTAGAGAAAGCAAATAAGCAAGATATTAGGATAATAATGGGAGATTTTAATGCCAAAGTTGGAAACGAAAGATTAGAACATGAAAAAAGAGTGAAAGGAAGTTATGGATTGGGCCAGAGAAATGAGAGAGGAGAACGCTTGACAACATTCTGCCTAGAAAACAACCTAGTCATCACGAATACTCTTTTTATGCAACACCCTAGAAGACTATATACATGGACGTCACCGGACGGAAAAAGCAAGAACCAAATAGATTATATCTTAATACAACAAAGGTGGCGATCTTGTATCTCATCCATCAAGACGTTCCCAGGAGCAGACTGTGACTCCGACCATGAACTTCTTGCTGCAAACTTCAAGATCAAATTGAAAAAAGTCGTTACAAGCGACAAAGTAATACGTTATGACACACGCGCCATACCAGAAGAGTACAGTGTCGATATTCAGAACAAATTTGACATTCTTATGGCAGTACAGGAGGAAATGACACCAGATGAACTTGCTAATAACATCAGAGATGTATATATTACAAATGCACAGAGGTTAATTCCTAAAAGAAGTATAAAGAGACGAGAATACATCTCAGACGAAACACTGAAGTTGGTGGTAGAGAGAAGAAAAATGAAGTCCAAAAAAGATACAGAAAATCAGGAGTTGTACAAGGAATACACAAAGCAGATTAAAAAACGAGTCAGACAAGACAAACAACAATACATAAACGACACCTGCAGGAAAATAGAGGAAATGCGCGAACAGGGATTGAGTAAGAATATGTTTTCTGAAGTAAGAACATTGAAAAACAGCAACTTTAAATCATCACCCCGAGCAATAAACGACAAGAAAGGCGACACTCTAACAGAACGTAAAGATATTCTGAACAGATGGAAGGAGTACTGTCAAGAAATGTATACGGAAATAAACAAAGCGGCAGATAACAACGTCATGAATGAAGCGGAACGTGAACCAGAACCTACCATAGAGGAAGTCCGGAATGCAATCAAACACTTAAAAAGTGGAAAATCTCCTGGTTGTGATGAAATAACAGCTGAAATGATACAGGCAGGAGGAGAAGGCAGCGCTCGTATATACCATGCATTATGCTGCAAGATCTGGCAAAGCGGAATTTGGCCCAAGGAATGGAAACGATCAATTTACATACCCTTGCCAAAAAAGGGCAACCTGAAACTGTGCACAAACTACAGAACTATAGCTCTTATAAGCCATGCCAGCAAAATACTTTTACAAATCATAATGAAAAGGATGCAACAAAAGCTAGAAACAGAAATAAATGAAGTACAGGCGGGTTTTCGACCAGGTAGAGGCACTAGAGATCATATATTCAACATGAGGATCATCATAGAAAAGTGTAGAGAATTCAACGTTGACCTACATACTTGTTTCATTGATTACACCAAAGCTTTCGATTGTGTACAACATCAGCAGTTATGGGCTATTATGAAAAATATGGGATTTCCAAACCACCTTATACAACTCATCGCACTGCTGTACCAAGAACAACAGGCAGCCGTAAGAATAGAGGGGGAAACATCAGAATGGTTTGAAGTACAGAAAGGAGTAAGACAAGGCTGTACCCTTTCCCCTTACCTGTTTAACATTTATGCCGAGAATATCATGAGAAACGTAAGAGATGACCAAGAACACACAGAGTTTGACTCATTTAACATCGGCGGGTACCAGATCCCGGAAATCAGATATGCTGACGACACAGTCCTCCTATCGACCAACCCAAAAGGACTTGAACAATTACTTCTGTCCACCAAAAAACACAGCGAGGCCCAGAATCTATACCTAAACACCAAGAAGACCAAAGTATTGACAACAGACAAAGTAAAGACCAAACCAGAAATTGAAATTGATAACGAAGAACTGGAAAGTGTCAATGAATTCGAATACTTAGGATCAATCATTAACAGCTCTGGCGACTGTGCAGAGAAATTAAAAGAAGACTTGCAATTGCTTCACATAAGCTAATACAGATGAAAAACCTATGCCAAGGCACAAGCAAAGAAACAAAGTTACAACTGATCAGAGCATGTATATTCCCAGTAGCAACATACGGCTGCGAGACTTGGACACTCAATAAAACAGTTGCAAAAAAGATTACATTATTCGAAATGAAATGCTACAGAAGGATGTTGAGAATACCCTGGACAGAAAAAAAGACCAACAGAGAAGTACTGCACTCACTAAACGTACAGGAACATTGGCTCCTAAATACCATCGCAATAAGGAAGCTGAAATTTTTTCGGTCATATAAAAAGACATAATAGTCTGGAAAAAACAGTGATGGAAGGCATGGTCCCTGGAAAAAGGGGAAGGGGTCGACCTAGACGACGGTGGACCCAGGACATCACAGAGAGTCTGAACTTGTCTTTGGCTGATGCAGGTCGACTTGCCCAGAATCGTGATGCGTTCAGAGCAGCTGTAATGGAGACAACGTTCTGGAAAGAATACGTCACATGATGATGATTATTATGAACATAAAACAAAAAATTTATTAAAAGAAAAAAGAGAACAAAAAAAAGGTTAAACTTGAGTGTAAAACAAAAACTTTAATGAATTGAAAAACCAGAATCGGGAGTGTCCGCCGCACGCATTATGTAGAATATGGTGTTAAGAAGTTAGCTGTATCAGATATCCGCAAAGAAAAATATATAAATTTCACAAATTTCTTCATAGTCTATGTCATTTGTTATATAACTGACATTTGGTTTCATTGCCAACAACAGACACTATTTTACGGACTTTAGGATTTAACGGATATTCGGCAATATCTAACACCACCTCCCACTCCATAACCGTTCTCCTCCTCCCTCCTTTTCTTCCACCAAAAAAAAAACAACAAAAATAAACAACACACAAACAAAAAAACTGGAAGGTTTTTGGTATTTTAATACGTTTTAGGATGTGAAAAGTTTAAAAGTTGGAGTCGCCTAGGAAACTTCTTTAACAGGAAACAATATATTTATTGTATTAATGAGAAGCTAATGAATAGAGGCGTGTCGGACATAGAAAAAGACAACGGCTAGCCACCGTGGAAGAGATTGGGGCCTTACCACGTACATCCTACAGAATGTAATGAGATCACAACAAGATAAGAACCGATGTGTAGAGAACTCTCTGTCCCCTGGGGAAGAATCTACTGTGCCAATTAACAGGGAAGAGGCAACTCCTCTAATGAGTAAGGAAGTACATAATGACTAGTGTTCCTCAAATTCTGTTGAAAGGGAGCATTCTGAGAAAGACCACCTAAAAACTAGTAGGAGAAGCCTAAAAATAGGAACATGGAATGTTAGAACTCTAAACGGAGAAGGAAAGCTTGACAATCTAATATTAGAGGCAACAGACATGAAACTCGATATACTCGGAGTTGCCGAGGCAAGACTATTGGATACAGGCTACATAAAAAGAGACCAATACACGCTTATACACAAAGGAGGAGAAAAACATGAAAGAGGGGTAGGAATGTTGATAAGGAAGGAGTTAGAAAAATGCGTATGTGGATACTGGACACACAGCGACAGAATTATGTTACTAAAGATGAGAGCAAAGCCATTTGACATATCAATCTTACAAACTTATGCACCAACTAAAGATCACAGCGAGGAACGAACGAACGAACGAACAAATTTTATTTTCAAAGGGTTAAGAATTGGGCACGCAGGCCCGTCTGACATTCTGCCCTTCCTCTCTCTCTCATCATGTATACTGTATCCTTCCATCCTCACATTTACTTTAAGCATTATTAAGGCATTTATCATTATAAAAGTAATATAACATCAAACATTTGCAATAATAATCATAATTAAAGTATGTTTTAAAATAAAGAAGATAGATAGATAGACAGACAGACAGACAGATAGAACGAACGAACGTACGAACTTTATTTTCAAAGGGTTAAGAATTGGGCACGCAGGCCCGTCTTACATTCTGCCCTTCTTCTCTCTGTCATCTTACATACCTTATCCATTCAATCGCACATGTATTTTGAGCACTATTTAAGGTAGTAGGCTACCCACAAAAGATTTAAAAAAATAAAAATCCAACAATTTTCATTTTCATGCTTTAAATCATCGTCAACATGTTCTTGTACTAAAAATAATTCATAGAAGCTTAGAGATACTCTGGTATGATAGGAATCAGTGTTTTTCTACACACACCCCCTTGAGTGATTTGCATAGCAACCAATGTTTATAGTTGGTTACCATGTGAATAATGACCCAACATGAAGGTGCGTAATTGTAAAACTGCGAAATTATAATTATACTGAGGCAACAGGAAAAAGATATTTATAACTTTTCCAAGGAGAATCACTCAATGATTTCTTATGAATTTTTCAAAAGTGTGTATCTAGAAAGCTTTGATCGTAAATTTCAGCATTTGTTACATGCATTGTGCATTTTCCCCCACATCAACTCTATTTATTGCTAGTTTTATACTGATTCTGTATAATAGTAGTTAGCAGAGCTTCTTTTGTTCACAATGGGAAATAAGACAAAGTAAGTTCCTTGGAAATCGGTACATCAACAAACCGTTGCCTGAAAATGAGACACCTATTGTCGATAGTGACGCTATAAAGCCTCGGTGCTCCTCAGCAAAGAAAATAAAGGTCCAAGAAAGTGAAGGACAAGCTAAAAATGACAACAGAGGAAATGTGTTTATCCTTATAGATGTAAAACTGCTGTTTGGTTTTTATGCGCTAACTTTAGATGTGACAAATGTTATCAGTACTCACTGACCTGTGAGATCGTCGAAGAGACTCGGGATGGCTTTTGTCATGAAATCAGTATCAAGTGCACAAACTGTGTCGAATGGAATGCCAATTTCAATACTTCTGATGTTTCATCTCCAGCTACTCACAAACACAAAGAAGTAAATGTGCGAATGGTGGCATTTGTGCGTTCTATTGGGAAAGGCCACAGTGCATTGCAGAATTTTTCAATATACATGAACACAAGTCAACCCATGGCAAAGAAAGCATACAGGAGAACGCTGCACAGGATCTATTCAGCAAGTAAGGACATTGCAATGGAAAGACCCTAAGAGCACCGAAAAGGGGATTCATAGACACTGCAGCTGCAGTTGAAGGAGACCTTTATTCAACAGGAGCTCATTAAACTTCATTTTGTGAGTTCTTTTTCTGTTTTTCTTCGATTTCTCGGAATTGTCTTTTTAACATAATTGGTGATCTTTGAAACAAGATATCTCTGGATCTGTACATTCAATTGACATAAAAATTAACACAGTTGGTTGTCATATAATCTTACAGATTCTGACCTAAAATGGATACAATTGAATTCAAAGTTTTAGTTTTATGACCATCATGCATATATAATGAGGCACAAATATCAAACATTCCAGAAATATACATTTTGAAAATTCATTAAAAATTAACCTTTCTGTCAATCTCTGTCATTTTAGGTCATGACCTCACGCTATATATAATGATTCAATTTGCCAAGTTTCAGTCAGGTCCGTGTACAAATAACATAGTTATGATGTTTTGAAAAAGGTGTATAATTTGTTCACTACGGCGGCCATATTGGATAGCTAATTTGCATAATTAATGAGGTCATTATGTGGACAACAATTTTAAGTCCACACTAACACTATACCCATGGTTGTTTGATTCTGAAAGGACAATTTGAGTTTTTTACCCTATTCAGGTAGCCTACTACCTTAAGCATACAACATTATCAAGGTAAAATAATAACATACTGTAACTGTCTTTTTCTCTTGTTGAGGTGATCACTTGCACAAGACAGTATACATGTTGTTAAGATGTGTAGTACTTGTAATGAGGGGCTGAGTGTGGGTGCACATGAAGGCGCGAATGTGTTTAAGCTCGTATATGTTGTTTCATGCAACCCATACACTCACATGCAGTAGTCAAAGATGCTTGGACACTGCGGGCACGTTTCAAAACATTTATTGACGATAACACACGTAGTAGCATCAACAGGAACAGTCAGTGTACACAAGGTCATGCTGACCGGAAATCGTTAGGTATACATCAGGCATTCAAATAAGCTGGTAAACATTCCAATATTCGTTCATGGTCAATAGTAGTATGTTCATGTATATACAGTTCTCAATGCCGCTTTGGTACCTCTGACTAAACGCGTCAGATACCTTTGTCACTTTGACATATAGGTACAACTTGGCTTCCCCGCCAATTGCACATTATCAGGCTGTAGTATATTAGCCTTAACACAGGCCTCGTTATGGCGTCATCTGTGTACTTCTTCTAAGCAGGTTAACATCAACCCTGCCGTAATGCTTATGTAGATATAAATATACCGCCAATCTGCGGTTTCCACAATATAACTTCGTCACTGGACTTCTGTTCGTTTAAAGACAAATAATCTTACATAGCTATCTTGCGCATAATGTACAAGTTCTGTAACGTAGGACCGGTGAGCTGTAGTTCACAGACTAGGTAATCCTTCAACATGTTCTGCCACCGAAAGCGTAATAATGAAAAAAGGTCGGTATTACCTGGAACCGAATCCTCAGAACACAATAAGGAACTCTGTCGCCATTCCGACGCACAGAGATTCACTGGGGAGAACTGCCAACGCAGTCACTTCGAAGATTTTCCCCGAAAACACAATGGACCTACACGTCCTCAGAAGCCAGGACTTCACAACTCAACAAGACGGAAGTCTAATTTCGCGCTCTCCACTGCGCATCGCATATAGCCCATAACTGTATTACCTTTGACCCAAAAGGTCAAACACAATGAACGAACAAACAAGGGAAGACAACCCCTAATCAACCTGACAGCGCAAGGTAAAGACACAATTATTCTTATGAAAAAACATAAGCAAATAACTTGACATATGACTCCGTCGAAAATGACAGCAACATATTACTACCCCCCCCCCGCCCCCCCTGTAAAAAAAAGATACATTTTTTTTTAAATATATCTATGAGCAAGATAGCCCAAGCATCAATTATGTGCTTATGAAAGAATGAACCTAATATCAGGTCCAATAGACGCATAAATAAAGCGTCTGGAGAGAGTAAAAATCATCCCCCATCATAAGAGAAAATATTTCCTCTAAGCCAAACAAACTCAGGGGGTACCATTAAAGAAACCTAAGTTGCTGGCAATACCAATCATATATCAAACATTATTAAATACTATAATTATAGCAATATACAAATATCATGAATTACAATGCTATATTAGCAACATACCACTAATGGATGGACAAAATCAAATTTGTTAAATTCTTTATACATCATCCAAATAGTAAAACATTTGTATTACAATATATTAGGATATTAAGGACAGACCTAAGTCTGAAAGTGTATCAGGAAAAGTAGGACACAAGATTTAATTGGAATCATGTGGGCATCTAGACAATATGTCCGCCATCACATTATCCGAACCACGGATAGCTCGCACCGTGAAATGGAAAGGTTGAAGAGCAATAGCATAACGAGTAGATCTCGAGCTCTTCAAATCCTTACTTTGCATAGCCGTAAGAGCTTTTTGGTCGGTTTCCATAAAGAAATGCGCGCCCAGAAGGAACCTTTGTAGCTTAAGAATGGACCAAACCATAGCCAACAATTCACGGTCTAAAACCGAGTAATTCCTTTCTGCCGCATTCAGCTTCCTAGAAATATACATTACAGGATGCAGAGTTCCTGAATACTCCTGCATTAGTGCCGCTCCAATCCCAGTGGAAGAGGCATCACTACGAAGAACAAAAGTCTTATCAATCGTTGGTTGTCTTAAGATAGGATGAGATGAGAATAAATTCTTAACCTGATCCAATGACGACTGGCATTCTTGGGACCAACGCACCATATTAGGAGAACCTTTTTTCAATAACGATGAAAGTGGTGCCATAATGGAGGACAGATTCTCAATGAATCTTCCATAGAATTGTATCAATACCAAGAGACTACGCACCTGCTTTTTTGTCTTCGGAACCGAGATATTCAATATCTTCGAAATGTTTTGGTCCTCTGTCTTCAACAGACCATGACCAACCCGATGACCTAGGAAAGAGATTTCACTAAACCCCACAAAGGCTTTAGAGGGTTTTGCAGTCAAACTATGCTCACGTAAAGTAGATAGTAACTCGTTTAAACCCGAATAGTGTTCTTCCCAAGTATCGCTGAAAAGACAGATGTCGTCTAAATATGCGATGACATCTGCACGATCTGATAGAATTCGTCGCATCATGCGCACGAAAGTCGCTGGGGTGTTCATAAGCCCGAAAGGCATAAAATTCCACTGAAACAAACCCCTAGGTGTCGAAAAAGCAGTGAGAGGTTTGGCGTGTTCCGTCAGTGGGACTTGCCAATAATCTTTCGACAAGTCTAGTTTAGTAAAGAATTTAGCTTTAGAAAGTCTAATAAGTAGATCATCTAATAAAGGCATAGGTTCAGCATCGAACTTCGTAACTTGATTTAATTTGCGATAGTCAACGCAAAGACGTATGTTATTGTCTTTCTTTCGAACAATAACTATCGACGAAGAATAAGCTGAAGTGGATGGTTCAATTATTTGCAATTGAATCATCTCATCCAATTCTTTCTCGACTTGTGCTTGAAAATGAATAGGTATTGGGTATGGTCTTACTCTGATCGGATTACGATCAGTAAGTATGATGTCATGTTCTATGACATCTGTGTGTCCAGGAATGTCGGTAAGGACATCCTGATATGATTGTAGCGTAGAGGATACTTGACGTTGCTCCTCAAAAGACAAGTTCAAAGAGACGGTAACGTTTTTCCATGATTCCGTAGAATTAAGTGGAATCGCAGGAAGAGGTAAGTTAACGTCAGAAAAAATAGTTTCCTCATCCTGTATAACCGACAGTGATGAGATGTGACCATGTTGGACTGGAGAGTCGTCCGTCGCCTGGAAAATAGGCTGCAAATAGTCTGGACGTTCAATAAACTCTGTAAGCATATTTATATGAAAGGTTTTATGCTTTCCATCCACATCGACGATATAGTCGACATCTGAAATTTTCGAGACTATAGTGTATGGACCTTTCAATGAAATGAGAAGTCTGTTCTCTCTTGAGGGAAGTAAGACAAACGCTTTGTCTCCAGGACAAAGTTGACGTAGGCGTCTTTTCTTGTTAGCAAATCGCCTAGCCTTTTCTTTCGCAAATTCGGAAGATGAAGTTGCTAATCTGCACGATTCGATAATTTTCTCCCTAAGAGCAATGACATATTCATATGACGATTGTGTATCATCGTCAATATTATCGAAAGTTATCAAATCGTGTAACAAGGACATAGGACTGCGCGGTAGCGCGCCAAAGACAAGTTCGAAAGGAGAAAATCCTGTATGCTCGTTGGGAACCTCTCTGTAAGCAAAGAGAGCTGCAGGTAGGACCCTGTCCCAATCATCAGGATGATCCTCCGTTATCTTGCCAAGTAAGTTCTTTAGTGTCCTATTAAGACGTTCAACCAATCCATTGGACATTGGATGATAAATACTACTGAGAGACCTTTTAATGTCTAGCGTAGCCATTACCTGAGACATACCGTCCGAAATTAACTGAGTGCCGTGGTCTGATAGTATTTCTCCGGGAAATCCCAGCCGAGAAAATATGAGCCAAAGAGCATCTGCGATATCGACAGTTGATATGCTCTTCAGAGGAATAGCCTCTGGCCAGCGCGTGCACATGTCAACGCAAGTGAGGATAAATTGGTGTCCTCTGGCTGACATAATCTTAAACGGGCCAATAATGTCTATAGCCATTTTCTGAAACGGCCGAATCGGAATATCTGCAGCCTGAATAGGTGCAGCATGTCTTGGACCTCTAGACTTGACCTCTTGACAAATTTTACAAGACCTGCAATAAATTCGTATGTCTTTATTAACAAATGGCCAAAAGAAAGACGCAAGGACTCTAGTTTTAGTTCTGGAAAAAACCCATGTGTCCAGCACACTGAGAATCGTGTGCATGCTGAAGAATTAAGGCTCTCATACACTTAGGCACAAGAATTTGCGAGTGCATAGACTTGTCCGA
The DNA here is from genome assembly GCA_024509875.1 of Oreohelix idahoensis. Taxonomy (NCBI): domain Eukaryota; kingdom Metazoa; phylum Mollusca; class Gastropoda; order Stylommatophora; family Oreohelicidae; genus Oreohelix; species Oreohelix idahoensis. The sequence goes on from JAMPIV010019347.1 coordinate 43,568, forward strand.
GTGTTGTACCATTCGTACCAATATACCATTCTTCATAGTGATATACGATTTGTGATTCGTATTTTGATTGGGATCCCCTTTCTTTGCGAGAAGGAAGAATTTCTTCAAAGAAGGATCCTCTTCTTGACGTTTAACAAACGAGTCATGGGAAATCACCAAGTGCTCGTCTTGGCTATCAACTCCATTACTATCATCAGATGAAGTTGGGGGATTAAGAGCTTGAGCTCTTGTCACCACTGCATTGATCGTTTGAATGTTTTGTTCTTCCCACATAGAAATTTGTTGCGGGGTGCATTCCTTAACCCCATGAATACGACCGATTATAAGATCCGAAATAGGATTAGGAAGAAGACATGCATGGACATCTCCTGTGAAGAAGGGAGTGTCAATCCTAATAATAGCAGTAGGATAACTTTCCATAGTACCACCAAATGTAACACATTTGATCGCTTTTCCAGTGGCACAGCAAGGATCTACCAGAGACTCCCTAACCCCGACGGTAGTACATCCCGAATCGAAAAGTACTGAGACCCGCCTATCATTCACTAAACCGTTATGTAAGATGAGAGATCCTCTCCCATCATGCGCAACTGTAGCAGGTAGAGCAGGAAGAGGGTGACCACAACTTAGGGTAGATACAGTCGATGAGTCGAACAATGTTAAGCATTGGGAGCATTCAGTTGCTCTCCCAAAATCGAAAGCACAACCAGTGATAGCCTTAGAGTTACCACTATCATTTACTTGATTACAGGCTCCATCAAACTCTTGTTGTGCAGAGTTTGCCTGTTGGAAAGCTTTTCTTTTGTTATATCTAGGTCTACCGCGATTATCATTTCCCCTGTAATTGTTATCATATTGTCTATTATAATTATCATTCCGGTTTGAATCCCGGTTTGTATATTCACCATCGTCATATTCTTGACGTCGAGAATGGTTATCCCGAGCAGAAAAGCTTGGGTAGCTTTTATTGTGATAACCTTTGCGACAGTGTCTAAAATTATTACCACCAAAATTACGAAAACTACCATCTCGCCAGTTCTTAGAAGAAGAACCATCATATGTTGGATTACTCTGCTTTTGAGTGTAATTCTGATTACCTTTCCTATTCCAGTTTTGTTGAGCACCCTGAAATTTTTTATTGAAATTAGAGCCATATGGTGCTGCCGAAGCAACTGGCAACCCTTCTTTCACTTTAGAATTGCTAACTGTAGCATGGGGGTGCGCGGTGGCGTACTGGCAACAGTATTCCTCCATGTCTTTTAAGTTTTTAGGCTTACGCTCATGAAGAAATGCAAGGAAAGAATCATTAACAGAAGACAAAACCTTATCTCGAAGTAATAAGTCCATTAGACCTTCATATGTTTTCTCAGTCTGAGACAACGCAACCCATCGTGTAAATGTACGACGTATCTTTGTAACAAAATCAGAGAAATCTACTCCATTTTCTGGCAACATTGTCCTAAAACGAAGACGATAGTCTTCTTCTTTTAATTGATATTTTTTTAGCAATGCTGCTCTGACAAGATCATAATTAGTTCTATTATGCTCTTCTATTGTCATAAGAGTAGTCACAGTTTCACCTGTAAAAAATTCCATCAGTTGTTCAACATAGTTTTCCTTTTTTATCTTATGCGTACCACATAAAAATTCGAATCTATCAAGATAATCAGTTATATCGTCCTTCAAAGGATTAAAATGAGGTAATTTGATCTTACTAGATCTCTCCTTTGTTGTATCCGAAGTTGCTTGATGAGCACCCGTACTCGCCAATTTTAATTTTTCCAACTCCAAAGTTGCGAGTCTTTCCTGAAGTTCCATTTTCTGTTTTCTTTCCTCATGTTCCATTTTTGCTTTTCTCTCTTCAGCATCAGCTTGAAGTTTTCTCTCCTCAGCAGCAGCTTGAAGTTGGAGTTTTTTCTCCTCAGCAGCAGCTTTTCTCTCCTCAGCAGCAGCTTGAGCTTGGAGTTTTTTCTCCTCCATTTCCATCTGGAATTTTCTTTCCTCAGCTTCTCTTTGATACCTTTTTTCTTCAAGTTCTAATCTTCTATTCTCAGCTTCTAGCTTCTTTAGCTCAGCTTCTGCTTCCCTTTGTTCAGCTTCTGCTTTCAATTTATTTTCCTCTTTTTGTTTCTTTTCTTCTGACTTCAATGCAATGGCGAATTGAGCAGATGAATATTTTTCCAATTCTTTACCAGACTTACTGGATGAAGAAATCCAAATTAGACATTCTGTCTAATGAGATCAGAAACCTGAAAAAATTAAATAAATTACCTTATCCCACTTCAATGGGAGACAAGTCTGTACAATAGACTTGTATACTCACTTCACTTTATTTCACTCTCTTAGTCTTAGACAAAGACCTTGTATGGTTATCTTGTAACAAAAAATTACTTGAGTACCTGATAAATTATTCCTTTATATCCCACTCACTATGGGCACAAGTCTTTTTTTTTAAAGAACTTGAATATGTATTTCACCTTGTCTCAATCTTTGTGGATAACAAGTCTTTTAGCAAAGAACTTGTATAATATCTGATATAATAATATTTTATTAACAATCTCTATATGAAGAGTGTACCTTATTAATAATAATAATAATGCATGACCAAGTATATGTATGTAGACTGTGTTTGACAATAATGTGGTACAATCATAAATACAAAGACAAAGATACAAAACAATGACCGAAAACGTTCGCGGAAGTCAAATAAACAATAAAGCAGAAAGTAAAGAAAATGTTACACAAATGTGTACTGATGACCGCGAAAAGTAAACAAGACAAATGACGACACTGTTATAAACAAAAAAGTGTAAAGAACTGAACAAAAGAAAGGAGAGACCTACAGATACAAACAAATGAAATCAAAACTGAAAAACAGAAAAAATATTACAAAAACAACGATAAGTACAGTTTCGGCACAGCTAACACGAATAGCAACGAATTGTTGCTAGCAAATTCCAATTAAGGAAATTGCGCCTACAGAACGCTATTATAAGACCACTATATCTTACAGACCGTGGTATCTCTTATAATAGTCACCGCCCAACCTTAAACCCGCAAAAGTACACAAGAAAAATACACAACAATAGTACAAGTAACATAAATATATATAGCAAATCAATTCAATGTGTTGCAGAACAAGTTCAGTCACAGCTGAAACTAAAGTAAATTTCTTGCTCCTTGCGAACACAGAAACAAAATGTCAAGCGCGCACTGATTGACAGATCCACTGTAGCGTGTAGTGGCCTTCAAGAACATAAAGTTACTATGACCTTCTCGTATCTTGAGTCTTGCACATCGAATGTTGACAATTTATTCGTACTGTTTACAAACAGGAACTTGACCTCAAAACATGTAACTTGAACGCTCGTATGCAGCTGTTGTCCATATAACAAACGCCTCGATGCTAACTTCAGGACTTGTCATGTTGTCGATTATGTAGCATTATAACAAAAATGCTAACACTGTTTATTCTGTCCTGTGTAGCCAAAACTTGGAAATAAAGAAATGTACAGATGTGTGTTACAGCTGTCCAGTGTGTAGCTTAGATCCACAGTTCAAAAATGTAATGTGCACTTGTCCTTCTCACGAAAATAGCCCCATCAGCTGGCCTACCAGAAATGTACTTGCACAAGACAGTATACATGTTGTTAAGATGTGTAGTACTTGTAATGAGGGGCTGAGTGTGGGTGCACATGAAGGCGCGAATGTGTTTAAGCTCGTATATGTTGTTTCATGCAACCCATACACTCACATGCAGTAGTCAAAGATGCTTGGACACTGCGGGCACGTTTCAAAACATTTATTGACGATAACACACGTAGTAGCATCAACAGGAACAGTCAGTGTACACAAGGTCATGCTGACCGGAAATCGTTAGGTATACATCAGGCATTCAAAAAAGCTGGTAAACATTCCAATATTCGTTCATGGTCAATAGTAGTATGTTCATGTATATACAGTTCTCAATGCCGCTTTGGTACCTCTGACTAAACGCGTCAGATACCTTTGTCACTTTGACATATAGGTACAACTTGGCTTCCCCGCCAATTGCACATTATCAGGCTGTAGTATATTAGCCTTAACACAGGCCTCGTTATGGCGTCATCTGTGTACTTCTTCTAAGCAGGTTAACATCAACCCTGCCGTAATGCTTATGTAGATATAAATATACCGCCAATCTGCGGTTTCCACAATATAACTTCGTCACTGGACTTCTGTTCGTTTAAAGACAAATAATCTTACATAGCTATCTTGCGCATAATGTACAAGTTCTGTAACGTAGGACCGGTGAGCTGTAGTTCACAGACTAGGTAATCCTTCAACATGTTCTGCCACCGAAAGCGTAATAATGAAAAAAGGTCGGTATTACCTGGAACCGAATCCTCAGAACACAATAAGGAACTCTGTCGCCATTCCGACGCACAGAGATTCACTGGGGAGAACTGCCAACGCAGTCACTTCGAAGATTTTCCCCGAAAACACAATGGACCTACACGTCCTCAGAAGCCAGGACTTCACAACTCAACAAGACGGAAGTCTAATTTCGCGCTCTCCACTGCGCATCGCATATAGCCCATAACTGTATTACCTTTGACCCAAAAGGTCAAACACAATGAACGAACAAACAAGGGAAGACAACCCCTAATCAACCTGACAGCGCAAGGTAAAGACACAATTATTCTTATGAAAAAACATAAGCAAATAACTTGACATATGACTCCGTCGAAAATGACAGCAACACATACATTTGTAACATCCAGTCATAATCAAATTTTAGTAAGTAAAAAAAATAAATAAATAAATAAGAATAAAATTAATTAATTAATTAAAAATAAATAAATACTTACTTACTTACTTAGTCGTTCCCCTTCTACCGTGAGGTGTAGAGGTTTGGAAGAGAGAGCGCCAGACTATTCTATCGGCTGTCTTCCTCCTGGCCTGGTTCCATTCTAGTCCTCGGTCCTTCAAAGATTGTCTAATGTTGTCCTCCCAGCGGACTCTGGGTCGTCCTCGGGGTCTGGATCCTTGGCTCTTTGTTTCCCATGCTTGTCGTGGTAGCCGATCTTCTCCCATTCTGCAGACATGGCCAAACCATCTTAGTTGGGACTGTTCTACTTGGGTCTGTAGGGGGTGGCATTTTAGGCCTTGACGTATCGTCTGGTTGCGTACCATGTCTCCTCTTGTTACTCCAACCACCTTCCCAAGATACCTCATTTCCGAGGCCTGGACCTGGCTTTTATGGGTTGTAGTCATTGCCCATGACTCGCATCCATATGTCAAGACTGGGACATAGGTGGAGCGGTATACAGCCATCTTCGTTTTCTTACCAACCTCTCTCTTGCTGAGGAATCCTCGATTTATGGCCTGAAAAAGTCTCCCAGCTGCTGCTTTTCGAGTGGCCAACTCTTCTTTGATGCCTCCCTTTCGGTCTATAATAGCTCCGAGGTATTTAAAGTGGTCAACCTGCTCCAGGACCTGTTCTCCCAGCCCAATCCGATGCCTTCTTTCTTCTCGTGATATCACCATGGATTTTGTTTTAGAGCTGCTTATGACCATCCCTCTCTTCTCCAGCTCTTCCTTCCAGACTCGCAGGTTGGATTGGAGATGTGCCTCTGATTTAGCAATCAGGGCAACATCATCAGCAAATGCCAGCTCTGAAATATAGACCTGTCCCATCTTCCAGCACCCCACCGAACACCCTCTTGCTCTCTCCCTACATGCCCCGATGACATCGTCCACAAGGAGCATGAAGAGGTAAGGCGATAGGACATCACCCTGTCCCACACCAGTGGCGGTCCTGAACTCTTCTGACCCATGGTTTGCTGTCCTCACATAATTTCTGCAAGACTTGTAGAAGCTCTGTATAGCATGAACCAGAGGTGCTGGAATATTCTTCCTTGCCAAACAGTCCCAAAGTTTGCTCCAAGGGACCCTGTCAAACGCCTTTTCCAGATCCATGAAACAAAGACGGATCTCACTCTTATACTCAAGGGCCTTTTCACTCAGCTGTCTGAGTGTGAAGATTAGGTCTTGAGTACTTCGGTTTGCTCGGAATCCGCACTGGACCTCATCCAATTGTGGCTCAGCCAGGCGTCGGAGTCTCTGCTCTAGGATTCTAGAGTAGATTTTTCCAGGGACACTGAGAAGGGATATGCCTCTATGGTTTCCACACTGTCGGTTGTCACCCTTTTTGAAAATTGGTGTTATGATGGCAATCTCCCAATCCTTTGGTATGGTCTTGTTGCACCATGCTGCCTGTAGGACCCTTAAGAGTAACAGGTCGCCTGATGCTCCCATGTACTTAACCATTTCTGGTGTTATACCATCATGCCCTGCTGCTTTGCCCATCTTGATTTTCTCCAGTGCTGCCTTCAGTTCTTCCATCTTTATGTCATCTTCATCACCATTGGTTTCCTCTTCTGTGCTAGTGGTTATCATTTCTGATGTTTGACCTTGCTCACCATCAAGGAGTTCTGAGAAATATTCTTTCCATCTTTCCATTACTTCCTTCGGGGCAGTAAGCAATTTGCCTTGCTTGTCCTTTATAAATTTGAGAGGGTATTGTTTTTCCTTCCTCATGTTCTTTAGGGTCTTATAGAACAATTTCTGGTTTTCTTGTGCATCTTTTTCTAGCTTTTCTCCAAATTCTTCCCAGGACTTCTGTTTTGCTGCTAGCACTTTGTTCTTTACTTCTGTTCTGAGTGTCACATATTCTCTATATTTTTCCATTTGTCCTGTTGTGTTTTTAGCTCCTAAGTATTGTTTCCATGCCATTTTCTTCTCTCTTATTTTCTCTTTGACTTCCTCTGTCCACCAAGGTGTCCTCTTTCTCTGGTTCCCAAGTCGGACTTCACCACATGCTTCTGCAGCAGCTGTCTTTATGATATCCTTGAATTTATTCCAGAGGGTTTCCAAGTCATCAGGTTGTTCTTCTGTGTTGCTCACCGCTGCAGCAATAAGCCCCTGATATCTGGTCTTAATTTCTGGCTCTCTCAGCTTGTAGGTCCTAATGCTCCTTTCTCCTGCTCGTTTACTTGGTTTCTTGCGTGATGTTGAGCAGTTCCTAGGCTGAGCAACTCTTTCAGTTGTTCGTTTGATTGTTAGCAGGTAGTGATCACTTCCAATCTCTGGCCCCCTCCAGACTCTTGCATCTCGGACATATTTGAATGAGCTTCTCCGAACAATGGCATAGTCGATCACTGACTTCTCATTCTTTGTTGGTTCACATCTAGTGTATGCATGTATGCGCTTATGGGGGAACTTTGTGTTTGTAATGATCAGATTCTGCTCACTGCAGAATCCAAATAGTCGCTTTCCATTGTCATTGAGAGTATCTTCTCCATATCTTCCGATAACTCCACCCCATCTAGCATGGTCATTTCCAACTCTGGCATTAAAATCTCCGAGCATGATAACTTCATCTAGGCAGTCATCCACTGTCCTTTGAAGCAGCTCGAAGAATTCCTCCTTGACCTCTGCTCTCTCATCCTCATTTGGCCCATACACTATGACCAGGTTGACTATGGTTTCTCCTTCTTTTAGTTTCACAACATAATGCGCTCTGAGACAAAGTTCCACCCCTTGATACTATCTTTTTGATTTTGGGCCACAATGCAACCCACACCCCCTTTAGCTCTTTCGGATATGGGTACACCACTGTAGAGCAGCGTGTTGCCATTAAGATCCATGACTCCTTGTCCTTTTTTCTTTGTTTCCGTTATAGCCAGGATTTCTAGTTTTGCTTTCCTCATCTCTTCCACCAGCTCCTCTTCCTTCCCATTTATACTTCTTGTGTTCCATGTTCCATAAGTCGTAGTCCGTAGTCCGTTCCAGTTCGTCGCCTTTAGAATCAGTCCGGTTTTCTCTCTTGTGTTACTCGTAATCGTGGTTTAAAGCAAACAGGTGATTGGCCTGTTGTGCCTTTGCATGGTGGAGGGGCTGCCTCCTTACGGCCTCCATGCAGGCCGCCCTCCTCCTTTTTCATCCGGGCTTGGGACCGGCATGGGCGGAGTTAATAAATAAATAAACAAATGAAAATAAAAAATAAAAAAATTAAAATAAAAGTAATTAAAAAAAAAAATTTAAAAATTTAAATTTAAAAAAAAAACACACACACAATTTAAACCATTCATACGGTAAATTAGACATAATTTGAAACGTAATCAGATTATGGTGGTATATAATAAGAACTCGTGACATATTGTAAATCTGCTGCTGAATGACCTGGGACTTAGTGTGTTGTCAGTGCATGCGGAAAATGTTCCCACAGGTGAGCAGCTTTGAGTCCCAAACAGATACTGCCACAGGGAGTGAATTGTTGACGCCTCCACTATACAAGATCCAGCTTTATGACCTATGCTCCTTAGGGAGGTAAAGGGTATTGACTGATAGATGAGAATCGTCTTGTATTTTGCCCTTCCTTTTACTCATCTTTTATTGCTAGTTATCCAGACATTCTCCAACATACTTAAGGTATTAGTTTAATGGCGACGCAACATTATAAGTAGTATAAAAGCATACATTTACAGTATTTGATTACAATTAAGAAGTAAGGTATATTAAAATGAAAAACTAGATCATCAGACCCTCCATACAGTATATTAGATAATAATTCGAAATGTAATCCCTTAGGGCGGCATATAATTGGCACTCATAATGTATTTGAACAGTCTACGATTATATGAGTAGGGACTGTGCATGTTTTTTAGATCATGTGGAAGATTGTTCCAAAGATGAGCAGCTGAGTAAGCCAAGCTCTTCTTGAACAAATCTAGCCTGGGCTTGGGTACCTGTAACTGGTTTAAGCGGTTACTACGTTTTTCATTGAATTTTAAAAGTGGCCACAGATACGTTGGAGCATTCTGTGACAAGATTTTGTGAGCGAATTTTGCTTTGTTAAATAGAAAGCGCTTTCTAAGGGGTAATATTTTAAGATAGTTATATAGATCTATACAATGTGTTTGGTGTTTATCAGCAACTAGGCGCACTGCACGTTTTTTGAAGTGAATGAAGCCTTTTTGTGTTGGATATGGAACAACCATCCCAGATTGTGGAACAATAGTCTAGGTATGTTTGTATGTGAGATGTGTAGAACATTTTCCTTGCCCTCTCATCCAGGAAGTGTTTGATTTTGGCTAATTGGTAAACTTTTTGTGCCGTTAGCTTTGTGAGTGCACTTACATGTGAGTTCCAACTTAGGTGCTGGTCAACAGTTAGACCTAGAGTTTTATGTTTATTTACGTTTTCAATTAGTGATGTTCCAATGTAGAGCTGAAGTGTTGTTTTCTGCGAGTTTTGTAGTTTTTGTCTGGTTGATATTAACATACATTTCGTTTTACTAATATTTATTTGGATTCGATTCTCGTTGCTCCACTTAATAATATTATGTGTGTCAGTTTGTAAAGATAGTTCTAGTGCAGTGCAACTTTTGTCACTAGTGTAAACAGTACAGTCATCGGCAAACAGGTCACAGGATGAATGTTTGATGTACAGAGGAAGATCATTGATGTATACGGCAAAGAGAAGAAGGCGGAGAATAGAGCCCTGGGGAACACCGATATCGACAACAGTTGGGTTGGACAAAGAATTATTGTAAGACACCACTTGTTGTCTGTCTGTCAGAAATGATTTAATTAACTTCACCAGCTTAAGGTTTACTTTCATTGTTTCTAATTTTCTTATTAAAATAGTGTGATCTATCATATCGAATGCTTTTTTAAAGTCTACAAAGATTGCTCCACATAAATTATCGTTATTGATATTTAGATGCCAGTTCTCTATCATTTTTGTTAAGGCTGTGTCGCATGAATGCTTTGGTCTAAACCCCGACTGACTATCAACAAGCAGGTCATTATTAGCTAGTAATGGGGAAGAAATAGAAGATTACTATGAAGAGCTACAACACACACTTAAATCAGTAAAATCTACAGATGTGTTGATAGTAATGGGTGATATGAATGCAAAAGTAGGAAAAGGAAAATACGAGAAAATAGTAGGACAGTATGGATTAGGGACAAGAAATGATAGAGGAGACAGACTTATCCAGTTCTGTGAAGAAAACCAGCTGGTCATATGTAACACCTTTTTTGAACACCACCCAAGGAAATTATACACATGGAAAAGCCCAGGAGATGTAACAATAAATCAAATTGACTAAATCATGATAAAACATAGATTTAAGAACGGTGTCACAAGTGCAAAGACACATCCTGGCGCCGACATAAATTCAGATCACAATCCGGTCGTCATCAAAGTAAATATAAAGCTGAAAAGAACAGGAAACAGAAGACAGGAGGATCCCCAGATAGAAATATCAGCACTGAGACAACCAGATATAAAACAAAAATATCTAATCGACGTCAAAAATAAATATGAACAGTTACTGACAGAAAGCATGGAGCAGTATAGAAGAGAAAACCTAGAAGAAAAGGTAACCACAAAATGGGAATGCTTAAAAACAAGCATTCAATCAGCAAATGCAAATTTACCTAAAAAGGAGCCTAAGAAAAATCAAATTTGAATGACAGATGACATCTTGAGTAAAATGGCAGAAAGAAAGAAAGCAAAAAACACTCCAGAATATAAAACAATAGACAATGACATACGTACTATGTGTAGACAAGCAAAAGAACGGTGGATAGAAACAAAATGCAAGGAAATAGAAGAATTGGAAGCAAAGCACATGACAAGAGATATGCATGAAGAAATAAAGAAATTATCATATAGGTCATGGTTTGCACAAGGAGGAAGCTGTATCAAGAACAAAAATGGTGTAATATTACTTGATGAGAAAGACATATCAAACAGATGGGCAGAATACGTAAAAGAACTATTCGAGGACAACAGAGATAAAAAACCATCACCAGATTCTAATGAAGGCCCAAACATTCTCAGATCAGAAGTAGAGAATACCATACATATGATACAAAAAGGAAAATCAGCAGGCACGGATAACATAAAAATTGAAATGATAGAAGCCCTGGAGAGTTTTGGTATAGATACAATCACTGATCTATGCAACGATATATACAATACATGATATATACCACACGACATGAAGACATCAGTTTTTATAACATTGCCCAAACAACCTAATGCAACAGAATGTTCAGACTTCAGAACAATCAGCCTGATGAGTCATGCAATTAAGATACTGCTCTAAATCATAAAGGAAAGAATAAAAAGGAAGGTAGACAGCGAAATCCAAGAAGAACAGTTTGGTTTTAGACGGAACAGTGGAACAAGAGAGGCAATATTTTGCCTAAGAATATTAGCAGAAAAATATACAGAGGTCCAAAAAGTATGTACATGTGCTTCATTGACTATAAGAAGGCTTTTGACAGAGTCCATCATGAGAAAATAATTGAATGCCTCGAAAACATAGGTATTGATGGAAAAGATATAAGAATACTCAGTAACCTTTATTGGGAGCAAACTGCCACAGTAAGATCTGGAAGGAATTATTCACCATAGATAGACATAAATGGAGGTGTCAGACAAGTTTGTGTGCTGTCCCCCTGCCTATTTAATTTATACACCGAAAAAATTTTCAAACAGATACAGGAAATACCAGGACTAAACATCAGTGGAAGGTCAATAAACAACCTTAGATATGCAGATGATACCATGTTGTTAGCTGAAAGCGAACAGGAGTTACAAGAACTAGTGAAGCAAGTGAACAGTATAAGTCATGAATATGGACTCGACATTAATATTGAGAAAACAAAAACTATGATTATTAGCAAAACAGACGATAAACCCACATTAAAGATAAGCGTAAATGGGAAAATCCTGGAACAAGTCAAGAGCTACGTATATCTTGGTCATATAATAACAGAAGATGGCAGATGTGAAACAGAAATCAAGAAGAGAATAGAAATGGCCAAGGCTACATTCAACAACATGAAACATATACTGAAATCAAAACAGTTATCTCACAAATTAAAACTGAGAATCATAAAGTGTTATATATATTCTGCATTTCTGTATGGGGCAGAAACATGAACGATGTACCGGTATAAGCATTTGGAAGAAAGAATTGATGCTCTTGAAATGTGGATATATAGAAGAATGGGACGTATCTCATGGAAAGAGAAGAAAACAAATAAGGAGGTCCTAGAAAATCTAGGTATGAAAATAGAACTAATGAGGGAGATCAAAGTTCGGCAGCTAAAGTACTTTGGCCACTAAAAAAAGGCATAACACCTTGCAGAAGACCATAATAGAAGGGAGAGGTGAAGGTAAACGTGCAAGGGGAAGACAGCGCTATAAGTGGGAAGATAACATCAAGAGATGGACAGGAAAGAGTCTATCAGAGTGCACCACCAAGACAAGAGACAGAAGACGTTGGAGATCCATTACAGCCAACCTTCGTTGTGGAGATGGCAGCTGATGATGAATGAAGGTATGTCTTAGACAAAGGTAAAAGTAGCCCTATTGCAGATACTGCCGTTGGGGAGTGAAGTGTTAGAGACTTCACTATACTTACCCCAGCATCGAGAGGTGGAGTGTCAGCTCCCTTCCTCGCTGCCTTTTCCTTTAATAACTCATGAGCAAAGTCAGGTACCCATTTACAGCCGGGTAGATTGCAGCATTTCGAAACCGTGAATCGAATCCGGAACATTTGCCGAGGGAGTTCAGCGCTGTAACCACTCTGTCTATCGAACGCTCCTAAGTTAGATAGAGAGACACATTGTACAGGAATTGAGTCGCTATCTGTTCATTGTGTGTGTGTGTGTGTGTGTGTGTATATATATATATATATATATATATATATATATATATATATATATATATACATATATATATATATATATATATATATATATATATATATATATATATATATATATATGAGCCGCGCTGGTGTAATGGCTTCAGCGTTGTACTGGCGACCAGGTGTTCATGGTTCAAACCCGGGCGTCGGCGTTTGAAGAAATGTTTACGGCCGGAAATTTGACTGAATAGCCTGAACGGCTCCTGTGATAAACCCTCTGTGGATGGGAAAGAGCGAAGCTCCTGACCGGGTTGGAAGGAAAGTCCTCAGGTTCCCCAGCCTCGCAATGACATGTCATTGGGCCGAAGGGCTGAAAGCCCAAGTGCCGCTGGATAAGGAAAAAAAAAAAAAAAAAAAAAAAATATATATATATATATATATATATATATATATATATATATATATATATATATATATATATATATATATATATATATATATATATATATATATATATATATATATATAATTAAAAGTATTATTAACAACAGAAAATACTTACAATATTACGCAAAGTATATTTCGGGAGGTCTCTACTGGAATGGAAACCCATTAACAACAGACTAATAAGAGCAAGACTGAGAGGGAGATTCACCAACACCACAATTATACAATGTTATGCACCAACAAATGACAGCGACGAAGAGATCAAGGACGAGTTCTATCAACAGGTACAAAAGGAAATGGAAACTGTACCCAGGTACGATCTTATTATAGTAATGGGAGACCTAAATGCGAAAGTTGGAACACACAATAATTATAACGAAAGAGTAATGGGGAAATGCGGCAGTGGAACAGTAAATGAGAATGGGGACAAATTAATAAGCTTCTGCAGTATTAACAACCTGGTCATCGGAGGAACACTTTTTCAACACAAAGAAGTGCACAAGTTAACATGGGAATCACCAAACGGACGAGACAAAAACCAGATAGATCACATAATGATCAATGGCAGATGGAGACATGCACTACAAGACGTGAAAGTAAGAAGAGGCGCAGATGTGGGAAGTGATCATCACCTAGTAGTAGCAAGACTGAAGGTGAAACTCAGAGCTGCTGGACCAGTTGCAGTCAAACAGAAAAGATACAACATCACGAAACTTAAGGACCCCCTCACCAGAAAAGCGTTTGTGGTCGACGTAAAGAGACGATATCTGATTACCAAAAGCCAGGAAAGAACAGAGATCGACGATGTGGACCAGAAATTCAACACCATCTCAACAATATATAAAGAAAGCAGCAAGTCATGCTTGGGATTCCAGGAAAGAAAGAGCCAAGACTGGATAACACCAGAAACGCTAAACACCATAGCGAAGAGAAAGGAAATGAAAAGGAAGAAAACAGAAGCTAAGTCTCCCAGGTTAAAGGCAATATATAGTGTGAACAGTACAGTCAGCTGGACAAGGAAGTAAAACGTCAAACCCGTGCTAACAAAAGGACATTTCTGGATGACCTTGCAAGACAGGCAGAAGAGGCAGCACTGAGAAATGAACAAAGCACAGTTTATAAAATAACTAAAGCTATCAGTGGAAAACGAGGTGCAAACAACATAACGTTAGTAAGAGACAAGCAAGGAAATCTCATCACCACAGCACAGGGGCAGGAAACAAGGTGGGCAGAGCACTTCAGAGAAACACTGAATAAGGAACCACCAGAGACTCAGCTGAATGTTCCTGAGGCTGAAAGTGACTTAGACGTAAATACAGACATTCCACGAAAAGAAGAAATTATCACAGCTATCAAAGGGCTAAAAAAATGGAAAAGCGCCTGGTCACGACAATCTGAATGCTGAGCTATTCAAGACAGACCCTGAACTAGCAGCAGAACTATTAGAACCACTATTTGCACAAGTCTGGGAAACTGAGACAACACCAACAGAGTGGAGTAAAGGAACAATTGTCAAATTGCCCAAGAAGGGCGACCTTGCAGACTGCAACAACTGGAGAGGAATTACCCTCCTCTCAGTTCCCAGCAAAATACTAGGCAGGATAATCATCCAGAGAATTTCAAAAGCAGTTGACCATAAACTGAGGAAAGAACAAGCGGGCTTCAGAAAGAACAGAAGATGTGCAGATCATATATTTGTCCTCAGGAACATTATAGAGCAGTGCTCAGAATGGCAGAGACAGCTGTACATTAACTTTGTTGATTTTGAAAAGGCTTTCGACAGCATACACAGGGACAGCCTATGGAAAATTCTGAGGGCTTATGGAATTCCCAGCCGCATTGTTTCCATTATAAAAAGCCTCTATTCTAACTTTACGTGCAGTGTTGGATCGAGTAATGTAACTTTCGAAGTGAAAACAGGAGTACGACAGGGATGCCCCTTATCAACAACATTATTTTTGACAGTCATAGATTGGGTGATGCGCCAGACAACAGAGGGCAGTCCAAGAGGAATTAGATGGACAATGTTTTCTACACTGGAAGATTTGGAATATGCAGATGACATTGCACTGCTCGCGCATTCACACCAACACATTCAAGACAAAACTGATAGACTGAATAAGTATGGCCAGCAGGTTGGCCTGAACATCAATCTGAAGAAGACGGAGGTCATGACACTAAATGTGGGCAATCCTGAGCCAATAACAGTAAGGAACCAGAAGTTAGAACAGACAGACACATTTACTTACCTAGGAAGCATAGTAACACCTGACGGCGGAACAAGCAAGGACATTAACAACAGAATGAATAAAGCGAGAACAGCCTTTGCTATTCTCAACAACATTTGGAAGTCTTCCCAGTACAGCACAAACACCAAATTAAGACTGTATGAGAGCTGCGTACTTTCTGTGCTTCTCTATGGTGCGGAATGTTGGAGAGTAACAGAGAAGGAAATGTCGAAACTGTCCTCCTTCCACTCAATCTGCCTAAGGAAAATTCTCCGAATCTTTTGGCCAAACACCATCAGCAACCAAGAACTACTTATTCGGAGTAACCAGGAGGACATGCACACCATCATAGCTGGCAGACGCTGGAGTTGGGTTGGCCATGTCCTCAGAAGGGACCCTGATACCATCGCAAGAACAGCTATGCTATGGACCCCCGAGGGAAAGCGAAAGAGAGGCCGACCAAAAACAACTTGGCGGAGAACTGTGGAAGCTGAGATGCAAAGAATGAACCACAGTTGGGGCACTGTACGAAGGATGGCCGCCGACCGAGCAAAGTGGAATCAATTTGTTGCTGCCCTACAAGACGCCACCAGGCGTGATGGCCGCTGACTGCTTTGACGGTCGGCGGTTATGGATCAAAGAAGAAGATATTTCGGGAGAAGTAAAAAAGGATCTTAAAAAAGTTTCGATGTGTTCCTTTTAATGTAGATGTGTAATTTAATAGGGTCACACAGTCATTCAAGGGACATAACTCTAAGCATCCCAGGCCTACGCAGAATGTCACGGTTTGAGCGCCTGGAATTCAGGTCGATTTCAGGTGTGTCATTTAGAAAATTGTTAGGCTGTGACGGAAGCCAGGTCACACACTGTGTAAGTAAAAGCCCCAAGGTTCGTGTAACAAATGGCGGCGTGCAGTAGTAATGACAATTCAGATACGGAAATGGAGCCAGAAACAAATGATCGATCTGTGGAATTAGGTGAATTCATCAGATTTGGCGCGTTCCCTCAATGTGTATGCGTCACAGAAGGTAACTTTTTGAGCAGAGATGTTCAGATTTCTAGTGGAGACGTTTTACTTTTGAAATCATGCGACAGGGGGCGGGTAATTCTGTCTTATCGGGACGAAGTGAGCAATTTATGGACAGAGGTAAGTGTGGATTTAGACTATCATCAGAAGTTTAACGTTCTTCCACCTAAAGACACAAACACAGATAGCCGAGCAGTCTCCATGGTCATGTATCCCACGATATCAGATTTAATGTTAGACTGTCCAACATATTTTGAGGCTACAGCGTCATATGATGACCCCTATTTGCCTGGTATGTCTGTGAAGGTGGGCGATCGTTTCTGGTTCGTAGGCATGGTCAAAGATCCAAAAGACGGAGTAGACAGGATGAAAGTACGGGATGAGAGGGGCAATAATCTTCTCCTGTCTCTTGAATGCCGGGGACATTTTTGCCCGCTGAAAGATGAAAATGAGTACACTGTTAGAGAACTGGTGGAACTGGCTTCAGTCCAGCGTAGACTGAAGATGGTTGTCACAGAACCAGCAGCATCCAAGATTAACAGTGATAAAAAAGAACAGATAGATGAAAGTGCGCATTGCGCAAACGAATACACTGCCGTGCTCAAATCCTCAAACCATTCACGGACGTCTGCGTCTTCTTCTTCACTCTCCTCTCAAGCAGGACAGGGTGCTGCGAGTCCTGGTTCTTTGCCGAAGTCATTTTCTGGAATTGTTCATTTACTGAAACATGAGTCAACTATCGCTGTGTCGCCATATAACGATCTTGAAACTACCTGGAATATTCCTGTATCAGCAAACCTGAAAGTTAGAGCTTATTTTCAAAACGACTACGAGGTTCCTGCACCAAAAAACCATCTGTTCCATAATCGTGTTCCTCTACCTCTTTCTCTGAATGACGAGGTGCCCAAGTTTCGGGCTCCCAGTATACCATCTCTACAACAACCCCTGGTTCCCATCAACATTAATAATTTTGTGGATATTTATTGCTCCTCGTTCCCGGTCAAAGCGAAAATTCTGGACACAGCGGAAGTTCATCCGTTTTTCCAGGAAATGTTAAAAAGCATTGATGAGGTCATCGTATACCGTGTGGATGAGGCCAGAAGACTTTTCGTTAAAGATATACACAGTAACAACGTTTATAGTTTGTCACATGACTTGAAACTTTCTTTTATAGAATACCCAGAAAAGTTTAAGACAGTATCGGATTTACTGCATTTGCCGGTGGGAACAGAAGTGACAGTATTAGAAGATATCGCTGCTGACTTTCCTAAGCCATTTTCATTGCGCTTCGGCGACGTCATTAGGTTGACGTCAAATAGTCCATACTTTGTGAAGATGAAGCATTCTAGCAGAGACTGCCAGGTTATAAAGTGTGAAAGGGTCGATCCTGGAGGAGCGGGAGGAGGAGAGAACACAAGACTCAAACTCCCTGTGGACTTTGAGGTGAGTATGGTCTTGACAACAGACTCCAACAGCAGAAGAATGATATCCCTGCAGGATCTCCTCACAGGAGTTATCCCCATACCGAACAAAAATGTGGCTTCTGTTCCAGATGCATCTGAAAATACAATTCTTAAAGAATTGCCTGTGGATTTACGTATACTGAAATCCATGAAGGAGACATGTATCGTTGTTGCTTCGGCGTCATCAGTAAAGTTTCCTTCCACGTTAATTCGGCAAACATCCAGTTCTTCAAATCCTGGTACCTCAAGCAAAGAGAAAGCAGCAACGGTGTGCTCGAGTCAGGAGCCAGTATTAGTAACAAACATTGGACTCCCACTGACAAGTGGAATCGTCTTAGCATTTAGAGACAGGTTGGACCTATTTGAGCTGGAAGTGACGGAGTCAGAGGCGGATTACATCAGACTTCCTGTTGAAAAAATGACCGTGGCCCAGTTTGAGGAAAGAGAACACTTGCGGAAACTGAATTCAGATTATGAAGATATACAGTTTGGGTCGAACAGCACAATTGATGAGTGTGGAGCTGGGAGTGGTAGTATCACCAGGACTAGCTCAACAGGGTAAGAAACTTCACATTAAGCTGTGTCTAGTGTACAGTGGTCACTCCTTCTCATCTCTCTATGTCACAAACAGTACAGCCACAATCGATGTAGCCGCTAGTGTATGCAAAAACTCAATTGTTCCTGGCACTTGTTAAATGCTCATCTTTAAAGCCTGCCTCCATCCAAAACTCATAACCCGTAATCAGCTGAAAAATCATCACCAACGTTCACCTCCCCAAGAAGTTCAAGCCTTCAACAAGTCTATTCAAAGTCTTCTCGTTCTGTGCCATCAGTCCAGGTCTGTCCATGTCTTCTTCATCCCCCTCACGTCTGTCTCCAGCTGTCTTCACCATGTGTTCTTTATTCTCTATCTATCTCTTTTACCCTGGAGATTTCAGAACGAGAACTGTCTTGCAAATACAATCAACATGTTTTCTCAGTGTGTGTGTGTGATATTCATCGCCAGCATCTTCTTCTCATCTCTTCTTCTATTGTCACTTGTCTTTGTATATAAAAAGCTTACCTTTCACCGATTCGTGATGATCATTTTCTGTTTTCGCTCCCTGTGGAGCACGAAGCCACCAATGCAGCTTGCCCCCTTACAGGAAACCTGCACAAAGCATTCACATTCTCTTGCAGCTGTGGTTTCTGCAGCAGCTTTTTTAACATGAGGAGGTTACCAGCCCTGTCTACAACCTCGTATTAGTTGCCTTGTACGACATGCATGAAATAATAGTATTCCTTCACATTTTTTTTTAAAGAAACCAATTTTGCCATATTTTACAACATTGTTTGCAATAAATCAAAATGTAAGATATCAGAATCCTATCTTGATAAAAGTTTTAAAATACAATGGAAAGCGTTTTGTGCCAAATCTAAGGTTGCTGGATGAGCAAGTTATAAGAAATATTTAAAAAAAAAAAACATTTTTAAAAAAAATAATGGAAATTTACGATTTGAAGAAAAGTGCAATTTCAAAACGATTTACGATTTTCAAACGCAAAATAAACCTTTAAAAATAATGTATTCTGGAAACTGATTTTGACATATTTCAATTCGAAGGCTCCCTCCCGTATCATCATGAAGTGGGATAAATCCAAGATTTTTTTTTTTTAAACTTTTAAATACACATCAACTACAAGAACCAGACACTAGCCAGTGGAATACGATTTGAGAAGACGCTGACGATGAATAGGACATCGGGAAAACCTAGTGATAGCAATATCATGCAGTCCTTATTCTGGAATCCATAGGACGAGGGAGTCCGAAGAGGGCATGGAGAAGAGAACTGGGGACAGACATGAAAGGAATGAGGAAGGCATAGGAAGACCTTGAGCTGATGTCACTGAACAGAAGGAAGTCATAGGAAGACCTTGAGCTGATGTCACTGAACAGAAGGAAGTCATAGGAAGATCTTGAGCTGATGTCACTCAACAGAAGGAAGGCATAGGAAGATCTTGAGCTGATGTCACTGAACAGAAGGAAGGCATAGGAAGATCTTGAGCTGATGTCACTGAACAGAAGGAAGGCATAGGAAGACCTTGAGCTGATGTCACTGAACAGAAGGAAGGCATAGGAAGACCTTGAGCTGATGTCACTGAACAGAAGGAAGTCATATGAAGACCTTGAGCTGATGTCACTGAACAGAAGGAAGGCATAGGAAGACCTTGAGCTGATGTCACTGAACAGAAGGAAGGCATAGGAAGACCTTGAGCTGATGTCACTGAACAGAAGGAAGGCATAGGAAGATCTTGAGCTGATGTCACTGAACAGAAGGAAAGCATAGGAAGACCTTGAGCTGATGTCACTGAACAGAAGGAAGGCATAGGAAGACCTTGAGCTGATGTCACTGAACAGAAGGAAGGCATAGGAAGACCTTGAGCTGATGTCACTGAACAGAAGGAAGGCATAGGAAGACCTTGAGCTGATGTCACTGAACAGAAGGAAGGCATAGGAAGACCTTGAGCTGATGTCACTGAACAGAAGGAAGGCATAGGAAGACCTTGAGCTGATGTCACTGAACAGAAGGAAGGCATAGGAAGACCTTGAGCTGATGTCACTGAACAGAAGGAAGGCATAGGAAGACCTTGAGCTAATGGCACTGAACAGAAGGAAGGCATAGGAAGACCTTGAGCTGATGTCACTGAACAGAAAAGACTTGGTGTAGAGGCGTCCCTAAAGTACTTAGCACCCGGGGCGGATCTTACCTTTGACACCCCCCTCCCCCAGTAAAGAAACACACTAGTAAATAACATTTTAACTGTAAGTACTGTATTAATAGTGTCCGACTGCTGTCACTCGAGGCGGACCGCCCTCCTCGCACCCCCCTTAGTACGCCACTGATTTTGGTGTACGTTTGTTACGGCCTATGCTCCTTGGGAAGCTAAATGGTGATAATAACACTGCAGCTCCTCCTTTTAAGCAGATGCCAAGGCCTAAAGTCTCTTCCTTCGTCTGCATTAACCCTCAAGCAGTGCACGTGATCTGTCGTGCGTATTGGTGGCGGATTTTAGGCATAGGCAACTTAGGCTTTTGCCTAAGGCCTGGCGCATAAATATTTGCTTTTCGATACAACGGGAATTTATTGAAAAGGGGCCTAGGGCGTTGCGCAGTCTAAAATCGTCAGTGTTACTCCTAGCGTCTCCCCAACCATGCCCAGAATTTTAAAGTAGCAACAGATGCGATGTCAGATACTAGTGAACACGCTAATCGTTAATTAAAATCTCGCTTTCCAATCCAGATGTCTCGTGTCATTGCGAAATCGTTTCATGCATTGATTTATCCGCTATAGCAGTGTCTCTTAATCTTTTAGAGCATCCACCCCCCCACCCCCGCGCCCCTCGCGCCCATTCGCAGCATCTTAAGAAGCATCGCACCTCTTTACATCATCTTAAGAATACTCGCACCCTTTTTAACTCTTTATGGCCCAGGCAGGTTGTGACAGACAACTTAGCCGTCCCTGAATTTGTTAGAATGATGGTAAGAACCCTCTCATAACATCGGTACCCCTGAAGTGTTGGATGACATGGTACGACCCTTTGTCACGACCCCTTCGTATAGCATCAGTGCCCCCGAATATTGTGGTAACTTTTCGTCAAACGGGATTTTTTCACCTGGACTCATTAGCTATGCAACCGTTCCACACAGATGGTCAACACGTTTGCTGATTAATATGTGGACAGTTTATCTACCGTTCATTCTGGTCATCGCATTGATTTAAGGAGAGATTAAATCACGCCCACGGACATCTCTTGAGCAATCATATGCAGTATTTTCATTAACTTGGCCCAGTGGGGGCGGTGCCAGAATCAAACAGAAAGTAGCGGCACACGATCAAACAGACTGAGGGATCTCAGGAAAGACTATCGGCGTTATCAAAGGCAGTAGTGGTCCCTGAAACGAGCGACGCAAGTTTCCTGCCGGTATTTCGCATCTCGGTGTTAAACACAAAACCGATCGCAGTGGGAGCGAACGGGAAAGCCGACGCGCAAGCCGCGAGCGGAGATACGTCAGACCAGGGGCGGCTTCTCTCTTTAGTCTGGCGGTCAGATCCCCAAAAGTCTCCTGAGATCTAAAACGGTGTCAATTTTCTCATGTCCCACTCATCTTACATTTCAGCTAGACATATACAGACCACGTAGAAAGCCATGTTATCATTCGGTCGCCAGAGATTTAAGATTCACTAGCTATAGTAGAAATTCTGCTAGATTTCCATCTGAATTGGTGGCTACATTGGAGTGATTTCTGTTTCTGTGCACGGTATAATATATTTGTTAAAGTGATCAGTGGTCTAGTGCTTTCATTTTTATTTCACTGGATTTTGTGTTTATTTAAATCGATTAAATTAAACTCATCCCAAAAATTCCAGTGGTAAATTTAATGATATATCTATTATAATATTTCCAAAAATAATAGATGCTTTAATGTTAAAGTAACTTTTAAAGTCGCGAAGGAATTTATAATTAATAAATTTAGTTAAGTCCTATATATATATATATATATATATATATATATATATATATATATATATATATATATATATATATATATATATATATATATATATATATATATATATATATTTATAGATGTGTATTTTAACCATTAAACTCGTGACGTGTTTTCTTAAATACATAATTAAATACGCGAGTGTATATAATAGCCTTAACGGTAAATTTATCGCGCGTTAGAATATTATTTGATTTTTGAGGTATGATTATGTTGTCATGGGTTTTCTATCTTTTTCTATAGAATGATCACCTTTGCAATCCCAGCATAAAGAAGTCATACAGAGAGTTTCAGACTCGGTTCTTAAACTTCCAGACATATTGATGAAACATTTTTTAAATTTAATCTTGTGGCGGTCCGATGCGACCTAGCTATCATAATTACATGAAAGAAAGCCTACCCAAGAACATTTAAATAAATCATCAAATTTAATTTCAACCTGTAAGTTAAACTGGAAGATGAACAGTGCCAGTAGCGATATTTTATTTACTGCTCTACTGTGAGAAAGTACCGATCTACCTGACTGTGACTGAGCCTAGTTTTTCCTCACTGGATTAAAAACTTTACCGGTCAGTTGCTATCATCACGCATTGAAGGAATTTTACCACCACTTCATTTTCACCCCACTGTCGAACTGTGTCAGTGCCATCCCATAGACTCCTTTTTATATAATAAAACACAAGAACTCTTAGGCTTCAAGTCCGGCGATAAGTGGGAATATTTGCTATCAACAAAACCTCGCAACATCTGGGGCGGGACATCGAAGTACTAGACAGTTTCATATGTCAAGAGTGTAATTGCTGTTTATATAATTCTATGGATTGTCTGATGCTGCAATCGGTAAGTGTGAGTGAGTATATGAGTGTGGATCCTCACGCGCGTGCATGAATGACAGGAGATTTTAATTTGTTTGAAAAAAACCATTTGTTAATTTGCCTACCGGGTAATACATTTTCAGTATACCCTGCATTGTTCCTTTAATTGGGATATTTTGTTAACTATGTTTACCCCCCTCCTTTTCATTTCCTTAGTAAAGGGAAGAACAATTGGGAATAACAGGATTTTTTCTACCACCCATACCTAAGATTTGTAACCCCTCTTTCAGAGTAATTAACTTCACTGCTAGGTCACATTACCTATGTTCCTGATAACTATCTATCTTTGGACTGGGTTTATATTTGTCTAATACAAGCGGGAAGGGCTTAGTCGATACCAATCTTCTTACCCCCCCCCCCCACACACCCAACCACCTTGTTATTTGCATTTTCTGTACTTATGATAATTTTATGTAACACTTGATATTCGTTTGTGATTTGATTTTTTTAAGGTTAATAAACATCATAAACTTATTTAGTACTGTGTTGGAAATACCCAAAGCCCAACATTTCCCCTATTTGTTTAATATAGCTTGTATTCACGTGCGTCTGTGTGTTTGAAGCACCAAATCGGTGTGAGCGCAGATGTGTGTCTGGAAACTGGCAAATAATTGTTTGACCAGGAGAGCCTGAAGAGAAGATTGAGAGAAACGATTTGTCGTAAATAAGTCTGTCTTTACTCTCCCCAGCACTCTGTGAAGCAACTATTTACTCTCTACATTTTCTATCACTGAGCTTTTCACCACCATTCTCCACTTTAAACCGGACCACTATTTCTAAGACTCTTTCTCTCAAAATAAATTTACGACACAGGTTTTTGGTCAAGCACAGTTTTTTTTCGATATGCGATATCTTACATAAAACAGTAAATGTTTATATTTATTTAAAAAAAAATTCTCATAATGCATATAAAATCATTAAAAAAAATTGGCTGAGGAATATTTTGACCTAATGGAAATCCTACTGTATGCCACAAATACGTTTATTTTACATAACGCATGATGTGTATGAGCAACTCTGACTATAACCAAACTGGCGTTCCAGGTGGCTCTTGGGAGACTAATCTACTTTATCATGGCACACCATGCTGCTCGAGGGATAGAAAGGGCACATTAAGAAGCCTCGCACCCCATTATCTTCTAGCACGAAAGAAAAAGATAAAAGTACGTTGTGAGAAAATGTTGTTTACAAAATTAAAAAATAATAATAAAATTTAGCCTCCTTTTGGCGAGGCGCGTCCCGTTCAGTCTCATCTCATTTCAACCCGTAACCCTTCATGGGTCGTAGGGGTGCCATGGTGGAAGCATCAGCAGACATGGTCCTCCACTGCTCTCTATCCTCAGCAATGCGTACAAGTGTGGAAAAACCGTGCCCTGCCCATTCTTTGATGTTATCAGCCCAGGATTTTCTTTGCCTTCCTCTTCTCCGTTTACCTTCCACTGTTTCCTGGAGGATCGTTTTCGAAAGGGAGTCATGACGAGTTACATGCCCAAACCAGGCAAGCTTTCGACGTTTCACTACTGACAAAAGTGGTTCTTGGTGGCCTGCATACGTGTTTATTTTCTCTTTAACATTGACATTTGTTTTGTGCTCTTTGTAGCAAATGCGCGAAATTCTTCTATAACATTTATACTCGAAAGCCTGAATCCTTCACTCCGTATCGGCAGTGAGTGTCCAGCCCTCACACCCATACAAGAGAATAGATAATACAGATCTGATATTTTCGGTATCTAATTGTTGTTAATGCTCTAGTTTGTACACATTAGTTGAGTTCTGAGTATTACATATTCTGAGTGTTTATGATGATTCGCCTTATAAAATGTCTGACAAGCCTAGTGCCCTCAGAAGATGGGCCTGGCACCCCCAGGAGGTGCATGCATCCCTGGTTAAAAAACACTGCGCTATAACATTGCCAAGTCAGTCTTTCGCTTACTGTTTCGTGTATTCCTCGTTCGCCTTCAGACTTCGACATTAATGACTCTAATAAAGGAAGTAGTCAACTCAAGGTTCCTGACATCTCCATACAGTTTTTCGTTGACAGAAGTGGGTAGTTGCCATATGCTACTCCGTTCATTTGCTGTAGGTTGGGCAGGATTGCAGCAGGTGTTCGCATGTCATCGGGTTGGTGCCGCAGATGCAGAGATATGTTGCACCAATTTTGTATTTCTGGTATAGATGGCATCTCAATCTGTTGTGTCCAGTGCGTAGCCGAAAAATGGTGACTTGTTCTCTCCTAGATAGCTGATGATATGCATCATTTTTTAAATGGCCTCGGTGCTCTCTTTCCCATTTGGACTTGAATGTAGCCTTTATAGTAGCTTTTGCCATTTCGTAAGTTGTCTCTATATTATTTTGTTGTAAGGCTCCTCCTTCCTTAGCAAGTTTGTCTGCCTCCTCATTTCCTGGTATGCTGCAATGGGTTGGTATCCATTGGATTGTGCACGTGTTGAAGCATTTGGCCAGTCTTTCAAGAGAGTTTATCAGATCTTTCAATCCTTTAGCATGGTGGCTCTTCAGAGCTGTTATTGCTGAGAGGACATCTGTAAAGATTACTATTTGTTTTTCTGCATGTGCTTTGCATTCAATAAAGGTTTCCGCTGCCTGTTTCATGGCTTCTGCTTCACCATTGAAGTTATTGCAGTATTTGCCAGTGGCGATAGCCAAGGGTGTGGATTCTATTCTTTAATTTGATGAGGATGCTAGCACCCCCATTTTCAACTGCGTTTTTTGTTGAACCATCAGTATATGCATGTGTCCAAAGCTTTGCTGGAAATTTTCGGTCAATATGCTTGGTTGTTATACACTTGCTTTGTGTTTCTGTCTGTGTTCACTTACTTTCAATGTCTGGAATATCAGGTTTTAGCTCAGGAAAGCATCTTATTTTCCACAGTAGCATAGTTGTGCTTGTTGGTATTTTCTTTGCGGCTGTGCTTGCTAGCATGGTATTTTTGCTAATTTTTTTTTTCTTTTGCTTGGGTCACAACGTTAATTCGCTTGAGCCTGCCTCTTCCTAGCCTATTCATTCTCTGGAACATGCGCCCTAATATAACCGGTTAGTTTGAACGGGACGCGCCTCGCCATAACGAGGCACAATGTTATTTAAAAAAAACAAAAAAAACATGGGGTGTCCTTCGAGTCTCTTAAATTTTTCAGCTTGTTGTAAGACTCTGCTGTCACGTCTGTCCTCCATTGACTGTAGCCCTGTAATGTTTTCCATATGGTTGATTTTTGTGGATTTTAGGGCCCCTGTTATAATACGCGCTGCTTGGTTTTGGAGTCTGTTTACTCTGTAAAAATTTGACTTTGCTGCCGTCGACCAAGGCTGTGATGCCGTATTCCATAACAGGCCTGACTCTGCCTGTGTACAGCTTTTTGAAGATATTCTTATCAGCACCCCATGTGGTACCAGCTAACCTTTTCATGATGGCCATGAGAAGTTTTGCCCTTAGCTGTGTTTTTGTTATCTGTGATTTCCATGTCATGCGGCGGTCTAGTGTGATTCCTAAGTATGTTGGTGTTTCTTCCTCTCGTACTGCCTGCCCATTTAGTTGTCGTTTTGCTTGCCGTGGTTTTTGTTTGACAAGGTAATAAAAAAATTTTTTTTTTAAATATTTTAAACACAGGCTTTTAACGCACTTAATAGCCGCAAATAATTTTTCAAGGAATTTATAGCTTGCAGTCAAAAAATGTAACATCAAATTGACAAAAAGCGTGGGGCGCTTAAGCGGTTATCATATATTTTATCCATAAGTGTGTAATAAAGTATAAAGCAGAAGTTAATTTCATGTAGAATCATCGCCCCAGGCTTTTTGTCACTTTAATGTTACATTTTTTGACTGCGTGCTATAAACTCCGTAATAAATTATTTTTGGCTTTTTAGTGCATTAAAATATTTTTTTTTATTTTCTTCTTTTTAGTGTTATTATTTTTTTTTTACACTTAAGTCAAATGTAATCGGTCCGCTAATGACATTATCAGTTTGCGATAAACGAGTCCAGAGCACAGGAGGCGGATTTCATTATTCAGCATATTGCACGGAAAGTTAATATTTTTTTTTTTTTTTTTTTAAATATTGATAAGAGTTGTAAATTACATTTTTTTTAAAATGTAGTTGTCAGTTGTGTGTATGTCTGTGCATGCGCGTGCGATAGTGTGTGTGTGGAAAAAGGGGGGGGGGGTGGAGAAGTTTAAATATTTCTCTTAAAGAATCTTCTTCTTCTTCGTACCAATTGCTTATTCCTTACTGATATGGGCTCAGGGTTGCTCACATTGAGCGTCATGACCTCAGACTTCTTTAAATTGATGTTCAAGCCCACCTGCTGGCTAAACTTATTAAGTCTATCCGTTTTTTCCTGGATGTGTTGATGTGAATGTGCTGGCAGTGCAATGTAATCTGCATATTCCAGATCTTCCAATGTAGAAAATGTTGTCCATCTTATTCCTCTTGGACTGCCCTCTGTTGTCTGGCGCATCACCCAGTCTATGGCTGTTAAAAATAGAGTGGTTGATAAGGGGCATCCCTGTCGTACTCCTGTCTTCACCTCAAAGGTTAGGTTGCTCTGCCCAACACTGCATGTAAAGTTTGCATAGAGGCTTTTTATGATTGACACTATGCAGCTTGGAATTCCATAAGCCCTCAGTATTTTCCATAAACTGTCCCTATGTATGCTGTCAAAAGCCTTTTCAAAATCAACGAAATTAATGTAAAGCTGTCTTTGCCATTCTGAGCACTGCTCTATAATGTTCCTGAGAGTGAATATATGATCTACACATCTCCTGTTCTTTCTAAATCCTGCTTGTTCTTTCCTCAGTTTGTGATCTACTGCCTTTGAAATTCTCTGTATAATTATCCTGCCTAGTATTTTGCTGGGAACTGAGAGAATAGTTATTCCTCTCCAATTATTGCAGTCTGCAAGATCTCCCTTTTTGGCAATTTGACAATTTTTCCTTTGTTCCCCTCTGATGGTGTTGTCCCCGTTTTCCAGACTTGTGCAAATAGTGGTTCTAATAGTTCTGCTGCCAGCTCAGGGTCTGTCTTAAATAGCTCTGCATTTAAGTTATCATGGCCAGGAGCTTTGCCGTTCTTTAACCCTTTGATTGCTGTGATGATTTCTTCTTTTCGTGGAATGTCTGTATTCACATCTAGATCGTTTTCAGCCTCAGGAACATTCAATTGTGTCTCTGGTGGTTCCTTGTTCAGAGTTTCTCTGAAGTGCTCTGCCCATCTTGTTTCTTGTCCCTCTGCTGTCGTGATGAGATTACCTTGCTTATCTCTTACTAATGTAATATTGTTTGCACCTCGTTTTCCGCTGATGAATTTAGTTATTTTGTATACTGTGCTTTGTTCATTTCTCAGTGCTGCCTCCTCTGCCTGTCTTGCAAGATCGTCTAGGAAATTCCTTTTGTTGGCTCGGGTTTGGCGTTTAACTTCCTTGTTGTTACCTATCACTTTGCTCACAGGCTGGTAATTCATCGCTGTGCGCAATGGAGCAGAACGCGAATACGCTTCGATTGTAAAAGCGTGCGAGTTGTGGTATGTGTGTGACACAGGTATTTAGTGTATGGCGTGGACAGGGTCTTCTGCGGGGGGGAACGAAGGTGATCGTTAGGACAGTTGTGTCTGGCTTGTGTTTTCGAAGTGTACGGATATTTATGTGAGAGCGACAGACCAGTGTTTATTGTTATAAAATATTTCAGAGTCAGGATAATTGACTCAATTCATTAAGAATGTGTGCCTGATTGTGTGTGGCTTAAGGAGATGGACAGTAAGTGATTTGAATCAATACGGATTTGTAAAGTATGAAGGCGTTGTAGACGATACATAGACATTCTGACTTTAAACCGGCACAACGACATTATTGCTTATGGCTGCTACTGAACACATTTGTATTACTGGTGTAACGTCATATCATCATATGCTCTCAAAAGAAGTGAAGTACACTTATGTTGTATTGTGACATATTAAATGTGATAAAACGTACAACAAGCTGTTGATCAAGATTATTCAAGTTGGCCATTCCGTACGTTACTGTTGAGACTGTTGTCTATTATATCAAAATATCTTACAAGACCAGTGCAGCACATTAATATACTCGTTACCCAATAGCCTTCAATAAGTATAAGGTAACAGTATAAAGTGGTGGCCAGTATACACGGGATTTCGTTCTACCCACAAGATTTTATCAAACGATACTACTGTCCCTAGCCACATCGACGAATTTTTACAATATCGAAAAGCAATAGAAATTTCTGCGCAACCTATGCCAACCGGTTTTCTTCAAACTAGGTCCGGCAAGAAGAAACTTAAAGAGTAAACAGCACACTTCAATCATAATATTTGCTGAACTTTACGAATAGAAGTTCGTATTTTCTTCATCAACATTTTTGAGACGAAAGTTATCATCACTCTACGCAGTTCCAGGTTGGATTCGTCAGGAAAAATTAAAGTAATCAAACAACATTTCTGCAGTCAAGACAAAGCACAGTCATTCAACCAGTGAAACAAGATGGATAGTTCTACATGTGGGAGCAATCTGCATCGATGAAATTTCGCTCTACCTGTTGCATATGTTGGAGGCAACAATACTGTCACGTGCATTTATACTTCGGAGGAAGGATCATAAAAAGATAAGTGGACTAGTTTGTTGTAGCCTTAGTCTTACACAATTCTATAGTAGAGCCTTTTTGTTTATCTGTTTTATGTTTGTTGGGGTTTGTGGGACCTTGATAAGCAGAATTACATCTCATCTTCGAACGGGTCTGCAATCAAGGGTGTCAGTAGGGAAATTTATGTAATATTTTCTCAAAGAGGCCCGGCTCAAAATGCTGTGTGGAAAGCGCTCTTTGTGAATATACTATATTTACTTTATGTTATAGACGTGCTGTCCTGTTTTTTCAATGTTGTTTGTATTTGTCAGTTGTTTTTTTAAATTTAGTTTTCTGCATTTTTGTACGTCTATTGTTGGTCTTCTCTAGCTATCATTGTGTTTATATATGGATTTTTGTTGTAAATTCGTCTTATCTAGTCTGACCTTATAGTGTAAGCATATATTTCAAACATTATCCTTTTTTCTACACCTTAGTATTTTCTTCTGTTGCTACACTATTGTACTAGGTGTTTTGTCTTATAGTGTACGACACTAATTTTTTTTTGTTTGCATTGATTTCTTGCTAAGTCACATTTGCAGATTACTGAATTTTAACGAATTGGCATTGGTGCTGTTTATCGCTCATCAGTACCCATATTCATATTCAGACAAAGTAACTTTTATATATATATATATATATATATATATATATATATATATATATATATATATATATATATATATATATATATATATATATATATATATATATATATATATATATATATATATATAAGTAAACTTACATAATGTCTAGTCTGGAGCATTTTTTCCAGCTAGGTAAAGAGATGGGAATGCAAGGCCAGGAGCTTAAAGAGTTTGCCATGGAGCAACTGGAAAGAGAAGAAAAGAAACTGGAGAGGGATGATAGAGCAAGAATGAGAGAGATCGAAAAAGATGAACGAATTCAGTTAGAAAAAATAGCAGAAAAGAAAAGACAAGAAGAATTTGAAGAAAAGAAAAGACAAGATGAAATAGCAGAAAAGAAAAGACAAGAAGAATTTGAAGAAAAGAAAAGACAAGATGAAATGGCAGAAAAGAAAAGACAAGATGAGATAGATTTAGAGGCTAAGAAAGCCCAATTTTTGCATGAAGAAAAAATGGCTTCTGTAGAGTTGGAGAGACTCAAAGTGGAAGCTAGTAATAAACAGAGTAATCAAGAAGGTGCAGGTTCGGTCAAGAGAGAACATGCTTCATCATTTAAACTTCACTTACCTAAATTTAATCAAAATATAGACGACATTTCGTGCTTCCTAAACCGATTCCAGACAGTGTTTGAGGAATACAAACTGGAAAAATCATCATGGGTGATACATTTAATGTCATTACTGACAGGTGAAGCGTTGACAGCTGTGTCAACAATGGATGAAGAAAACATAAAATCTTATGAGGCAGCTAAAACATTACTTTTAAGAAAGTATCAATTAGACGAGAATGGATACAGGCTAAGATTTAAAAAACTCACACCCGAAAGCAACAAGGACTTTAGTGAGTTCATTTCAACTATAAAGTTATGCTTCAATCGTTGGATTGAGTTGGCTAAAATCAAACATACATATGAGGACTTGATGGACCTTATTTTGAGAGTCAAAGTACTTTCTTCCATTAGCCCTGATTTTTTGGCCTATTTACATGAACGGAAGCCAGAATCGTTACAATCCCTTGAGTTGTTAGGGCGCCAGTTTATGACGGCACACCCAGGGAAGAGTGTGAACAACTCTACTACCTGTTGCATCAGCTCATTCAGTGCAGATAAACAACCCTAGAGCTCGATCGCAAAGTATGGATCGAAATTTTGGCAGGAATAATGACCGAAATAGTGGATCTTTCCGAGGACGGTACAATTTTGGCACTCAACCTTATCAATATCAGAGAAACTCCCAACGATATTTTGATGGAAATAGACCATCACAGGGTTACTTTCAATCTAACAGAGGATGGTGTAGATCTGATAATACCTACATAAACAGAGGAGACAGATCCTATTATACAAAGAACAACCAAAACTCTTCTCCATCTCAACACTGTCCAGGTTGTACGTGTCCTCAGCATTCTAATAATCCTCAGAATGGTAGAGAGAGTCGGAATTATTACCGGGGTAATAACAACTTTAATCGCTCTCGGAGCATGAATCGAAAAAACTCGAACTGGAATCATAATACGAGTAGTAACACATGAGCAGTTAATCCCAATGGGGAAAACACAAATATTGCAAATACGTGTGCAGCTGATTTATTTAATCCATCAAATTGTTCAGAATGCAGCACTCTGTTTCAGCCAGATGTGGTCTCCAGACTTTCCTGCGGTCATCCTGTGCCCGCGTTGTTACCTGCATTAGCCTCTCATGATGGGAAAGGCTCGCTAATGTTTCACAGGGGTTTTTTAAATAATCAACTAGTTTCAGTCTTGCGTGATACAAGTTGCACAACTGTTGGAGTACGCAAATCGTTGGTAGACCCATCTTGCTGCACCGGGGAAAATGTAAAATGTGTCCTATTTGGAGGCACGGTGGAATTCTATCCTGTCGCCATTGTGCACATTGATACTCCATTTTTCTCAGGTCAAGTGAAAGCTTGTTTATTACAGGAACCAATTGCTGACATAATCATGGGCAATATTGTGGGTATAAAAGCGTGTTCACTCCAAGATATAGAAATCTGGGAACGTCAGCATATACTACTCGCTAATATGGTCGTTACAAGAGCACAGGCACAGGCTCAAGAGGAAGAAGAAATGACTAACAATCATGACAAGGAGGAAGATCAACATCTTATGCCGATGTTAACGAAGACATCATTTATTGATATGTAAAAGAATGACAATTCTTTAAAAAGATTTTTCAAATTGGTAAAATCAGATGATGTCGGTTGCTCGAAAAGGTCACAACCTTGGTATACAATTAAAAATGACATATTAATTCGTAATGCTAGAGATGCTACATCGGTACAGCAGCAAATTATGGTACCAACCAATATTCGACCTTACATTCTCAGACATGC
Organism: Oreohelix idahoensis; assembly: GCA_024509875.1. Classification (NCBI taxonomy): domain Eukaryota; kingdom Metazoa; phylum Mollusca; class Gastropoda; order Stylommatophora; family Oreohelicidae; genus Oreohelix; species Oreohelix idahoensis. The sequence continues at coordinate 76,520 of JAMPIV010019347.1, forward strand.
GCATGATACAAACTGTGCAGGCCACATGGGCTTTGCTAGGACGAAATATAGAGTCTTACAACATTTTTATTGGCCTGGAGTAGTCAGGGATGTCAAATTATTTTGTCGTTCGTGCAAGACATGCCAACAAGTGGCTACAAAGGGTGCTTACCATAATGCACCTATACAGGCTGCGGATATTTCGGTGCGACCATTCAAAAAAATGGCCATAGACTTAATAGGTCCACTGTCAGTTCCGTCAGCCAGAGGTCATAGATATGTCCTCACCTGTATTGATATGTGCACCAGGTGGCCGGAGGCAATACCTCTTAAACACATTGCTACCACCGATGTGGCTGATGCACTATTCCTCATTTTTACGAGAGTGGGGTTCCCTGATAATATTTTATCAGATAGAGGAACACAGTTTGTGTCAGATGTCATGTCGCATGTCATGAAACTATGCAATATTGATAGATCTCTTAGCTCTGTTTATCATCCTATGTCCAATGGCATGATAGAACGTTTAAATAAAACGCTGAAACAACTACTGGGGAAAGTGACCACGACGTATTCACAAGACTGGGATAGAGTGCTCCCAGCAGTGCTGTTCGCTTATCGGGAAGTCCCAAACGAACACACTGGGTTCTCGCCTTTTGAGCTCATGTATGGTTCTCCACCACGAGGACCCATGTCGATAATAAAACAATTACTTACAGGTTCGGAGATGACTCAGGAATGCCAGTCATCCTATGAGTATGTGGTGAATCTACGAAAGACACTTATAGACGCTTGGAAAATAGCGACTGATTCATCTGAAAAGGCAAAAGAAAAAGCTAGATCTCTTCAAAACCGTTGGAAAAAGTTAAGGAAATTACTTCCTGGAGACAAAGCTTACGTCCTGCTACCAACGAGAGAGAATAGCCTTCTCATTTCGTGGAGTGGTCCATATGAAATTATTTCAAAATTGACAGATGTTGATTACATTCTTGACGTGAAAGGCAAGAATAAAACCTTTCACATTAACATGCTCAAACAATTCCATGATATTACCTGAATATCTCAAACCTATCTTAGATGCTGTTAATGAAGTAATCACTGATCATCCTTCATCTTACTCTTCATTGTCAGTGATTCAAGAAGAACCCACTTCTTTTCATGATGTACCTTTGCAACTTCCTGTCATGTCTCTTTACCCGACAGAATCATGGGTAAATGTGTCTATTTGTCCGGATCTATCCAGCGAACAACAATCTCAAATTCTTTCTATTCTAGAGTCATATCAGCAAGTTCTGTCTAATATTCCAGGCCGAACGTCTATAATCACTCACGATATTAGACTCACAGATCACAAACCTATTAAATTAAAGCCTTACCCTATCCCTATCCACTTTCAGGATCAGGTTGAAAAAGAATTAGGTCAAATGTTACAACTTAACATTATTGCACCATCAGAGTCTGCTTATTCTTTCCCAATGGTTATAATCAAGAAGAAGGATAATAATATCAGATTATGCATGGATTTTCGTAAACTCAATTCCATAACGGAGTCTGACGCAGAGCCAATGCCAGTTCTTGACGAATTACTGTCAAAACTTTCTAAAGCAACCTACTTTAGCAAATTTGACTTAGCCAAGGGATATTGGCAAATACCTCTCACGGAAAAAGCAAAACCTTTTACTGCTTTTGCTACCCCTAAGGGTCTCTTTCAGTATAATTGCATGTGCTTTGGCTTGGTAAACGCACCAGCGACTTTCGTTCGGATGATGAGGAAACTATTTTCTCATAGGTCTGATATCATCTCCTATATAGATGACATTTGTTTGTTCCACAACTCTTAGGACGAACATGTTTCTGGATTGAAAGCTCTTCTCGAAATTCTTCGCTCTAATAATCTGACAGCGAATCCTTCGAAAGTTCAAATAGGTTTCAAAGAAATTTCTTTCTTAGGTCACAGAGTGGGCCATGGATTTCTGAAAACTGAGGATAAAACTATCTCGAAGATTCTTAACCTATCAATTCCTAAGACTAAGAAGCAGGTGCGGAGTCTTCTCGGCCTTATACAGTTCTATAATAAATTTATGCCTCATTTATCTTCAGTTACGTCAGTCCTGTCTGAGTTAACTACGAAAGGCTCCCCTAATAGAAATGTCTGGACGGAGGCCTGCAACATAGCTCTAGTCCATTTAAAGCATTACTTTTCATGTGCACCAATTTTAAAACTCCCTGATCCTCATCTCCCATTTATTCTCAGGACAGACGCTTCGATGTACGGTATTGGTGGCTCCTTGATGCAAGAAGTAGATGGAATGCTTCATCCAGTGATGTATGTGTCGAGGAAGCTCACAAAGACAGAAACCAGATATCCAATTATTGAGCACGAGCTTCTCGCGATCATATGGGCTGTCACAAAGCTTCAGCGTTACCTTCTTGGTTCTCGTTTCATCATTGAGACAGACCAGAAGGCCCTGTCGTTCCTTCAAAAATCCAACATGAAAAACGCACGAGTCGCACGTTATGCAATTAATTTGCAAATATATGACTATATCATTCGACCTATTGAGGGCAAGTCCAATGTGCTTGCAGATGTTCTGTCGAGATGTACACAGACAGACCTGCCCGATTCTCAAGGATATGACATTGCTGCGACCCATTGACCAAGGTACACTGCTGATAGTCTACAGATACCTCGCTAACTTAAAAACACTATCTTGACAATATCCATAACCAGATACATATTACCATCGTTATCAAGAGAAACAACTCAAGTCATTTGAAGACAAGATAGGAGACGTTTTGTGTGGATACATTCAAATCGTTTCACACTACATCAAGTTCCATGAACAGTACACAGGATCTGATTTCCGGACAGTCATGACGTATGCGGTAAAGGAACCAAATCAAACAGTATCTCAGATAAACAGTATAAGGCTCTTTGTCATATCTTAATGGCAATCCTTCACAAAATGACTGGGATGCAGAACTTTAAAAAGATCATATTTCCTATTCCAGCAAACGAACTTCAAAATGTTGGGCTCAGAGACTGTGACACTCAAGAGGCAACATATGAAAAGAAATCTCACACAAGAAACAATCGATTCGATACGCCTATGGAGAACTTCGCCATTTGAACATTCTTTTTTGTTATTACTTAAACCAGTTATGTGACTCTAAAGTGCTAAAATTACAAATAGTAATCTTTCACACTAATGAAAGAAGAACCTATCATTGAAGACACTCAGTAACTATAGTTAATTAGTTTTACACAATGCTACAGACAGCACACACACGATCATGTGGACATTTACATTAACGTAATTATTATACTTACTTCTTCTTCTTCTTCGATCCTTAACCACCGACCGTCAAAGCAGTCAGTGGCCATCACGCCTAGTGGCGTCTTGTAGGGCAACAACAAATTGATTCCACTTTGCACGGTTGGTGGCCATCCTTCGTACAGTGCCCCAACTCTGGTTCATTCTTTGCATCTCAGCCTCCACAGTCCTCTGCCAAGTTGTTTTTGGTCGGCCTCTCTTTCGCTTTCCTTCAGGGGTCCAAAGCATAGCTGTTCTTGTGATAGCATCGGGGTCTCTTCTGAGGACATGACCAACCCAGCTCCAGCGTCTGCCAGCTATGATGGTGTGCATGTCCTCTTGCTTGCTACGAGTAAGCAGATCTTGGTTGGTGATGGTATTCGGCCAAAAGATGCGGTGAATTTTTCTTAGGCATGTTGTGTGAAAAGAGGACAATTTTGACATTTCCTTCTCTGTGACTCTCCAGCATTCCGCACCATAGAGAAGCACAGAAAGCACGCAGCTCTGGTATAATCTTAATTTTGTGCTTGTGTTGTATTGGGAGGACTTCCAGATGTTATTTAGGCTAAAGAAGGCTGTTCTTGCCTTATTCATTCTGATGTTGATGTCTTTGCCTGCCCCACCGTCTGGTGTTACTATGCTTCCTAGGTATGTAAAGGTATCTGTCTGTACCAATTGCTGATTCCTTACTGATATGGGCTCAGGGTTGCTCACATTGAGCGTCATGACCTCAGACTTCTTTAAATTGATGTTCAAGCCCACCTGCTGGCTAAATTTATTAAGTCTATCCGTTTTTTTCCTGGATGTGTTGATGTGAATGTGCCAGCAGTGCAATGTCATCTGCATATTCCAGATCTTCCAATGTAGAAAATGTAGTCCATCTTATTCCTCTTGGACTGCCCTCTGTTGTCTGGCGCATCACCCAGTCTATGACTGTTAAAAAAAGAGTGGTTGATAAGGGGCATCCCTGTCGTACTCCTGTCTTCACCTCGAAGGTTAGGTTGCTCTGCCCAACACTACACGTAAAGTTGGCATAGAGGCTTTTTATGATTGCCACTATGCAGCTTGGAATTCCATAAGCCCTCAGTATTTTCCATAAACTGTCCCTATGTATGCTGTCAAAAGCCTTTTCAAAATCAACAAAATTTATGTAAAGCTGTCTTTGCCATTCTGAGCACTGCTCTATAATGTTCCTGAGAGTGAATATATGGTCTACACATCTTCTGTTCTTTCTAAATCCTGCTTGTTCTTTCCTCAGTTTGTAGTCTACTGCCTTTGAAATTCTCTGTATAATTATCCTGCCTAGTATTTTGCTGGGGACTGAGAGAAGAGTAATTCCTCTCCAATTATTGCAGTCTGCAAGATCTCCCTTTTTGGGCAATTTGACAATTATTCCTTTGTTCCACTCTGATGGTGTTGTCCCCGTTTTCCACACTTGTGCAAATAGTGGTTCTAATAGTTCTGCTGCTAGCTCAGAGTCTGTCTTAAATAGCTCTGCATTTAAGTTATCATGGCCCGGAGCTTTACCGTTCTTTAACCCTTTGATTGCTGTGATGATTTCTTCTTTTCGTGGAATGTCTGTATTTACATCTAGATCGTTTTCAGCCTCAGGAACATTCAGTTGTGTCTCTGGTATTTCCTTGTTCAGAGTTTCTCTGAAGTGCTCTGCCCATCTTGTTTCCTGTCCCTCTGCTGTCTTGATGAGATTTCCTTGCTTATCTCTTACTAATGTAATATTGTTTGCACCTTGTTTTCCGCTGATGAATTTAGTTATTTTGTATACTGTGCTTTGTTCATTTCTCAGTGCTGCCTCTTCTGCCTGTTTTGCAAGATCGTCTAGGAAATTCCTTTTGTTGGCTCGGGTTTGGCGTTTAACTTCCCTGTCCAGCTGGCTGTACTGTTCGCTATATAGTTGCTTTAACCTGGGGGACTTCGCTTCTGTTTTCTTTCTTTTCATTTCCTTTCTCATCTTTATGGTGTTTAGTGTTTCTGGTGTTATCCAGTCTTGCTTCTTCCTTTCCTGGAATCCTAAGCATGATTTGCTACTTTCCTTATATACTGTTGAAATGGTGTTGAAATTCTGGTCTATATCATCAGTCAATGTCTTTTCCTGGCTTTTGGCAAATTGATATCGTTTCTTAATGTCGGCCGCAAAAGCTTTTCTGGTAAGGGGGTCCTTCAATTTGCTGATGTCAAACCTTTTCTGTGTAGTTACAGTTGGTCCAGCCCTTCTTAGTTTCACTTTCAGTTTTGCTACTACTAAATGGTGATCACTTCCCACATCTGCACCTCTTCTTACCTTCACATCTTGTAATGCATGTCTCCATCTACCGTTAACCATGATGTGGTCTATATTGTTTCTGTCCCGACCATTTGGTGATTCCCATGTTAACTTGTGAATTTCCTTATGTGGGAAAAGTGTTCCTCCAATGACCAGGTTGTTAATGCTACAGAAACTTATTAGCTTATCCCCATTTTCGTTTGCTGTTCCGCTGCCGCATTTCCCCATTGTTCTTTCATTATATGTATTGTGTGTACCAACTTTCGCATTGAGGTCTCCCATTACTATAACAAGATCATATCTAGGTGTGTCTTCCATTTCTTTCTGCAGTTGTTGATAGAATTCATCCTTGACCTCCTCATCGCTATCATTCGTTGGTGCGTAGCATTGTATTATTGTAGTGTTGGTGAATCTCCCTCTCAATCTCAATCGTATCAGTCTGTTGTTGATGGGTTTCCATTCCAGTAATGTCCTTTCTATCCCTTTCTGTAGAATAATGGCTACGCCTTCACTGTGCTGTCCATCCTCTCTTCCAGAGTAAAGTACTGTTTCTCCTGTTGCTGTTTTAACTTTTCCTGCCCCTGTCCATCTGCTCTCACTTATCCCCAGGATGTGTAACCTATAGTTTCTCATTTCTGCCGTGACCTGTCTTAGTTTACCTGTCTCATACATTGTCCTGACATTCCAAAATCCTATTCTTGTATCCTGTTTTGCGGTCAGGACATCCGTTTTCATGTCAGTGGCTTCCTTTCGGCTTTCACCACTGACAGTCATACGAGCCACAGACTCCGAATGTCCATCCCGCAGCAAAGTTTGTTCATTTGATGTTGTTTCCGTAACTTCATTATTTTTTTTTTTACATAGACAGGGGTGTCAGCCCTATGCTAAAACCCCCAACCTGGAGGACCAGGGTACCAGCTTTTGTCTGACCCCTACCCACACAGACCAGTCCAGCTTGGTTGAACCTACCAGGAGTAAAACTCCCACTGGCATAGCTCTGGGGATGGTCAGGGTACGCAAGCTGCCATACCGCTACAAGGTATAGGTACCATTGATGGCAGTATACTTACTTAACACTATTTAATTAGTTAGCTCTTTCATTTCATTCATCTTTTAATTAAATGCATTCAGATATTTCATTTTCCAAAACTTCACAATTTCACTATCATATTTCTTCACATTTTCATTGATTTTTCTCGTTTTTCCATGATGCTGACTACATTCCATAGACTGTTGCTCAGGTATGACATAGACTGGACGGTAACTTCTCGCATTTTCTAAAAATGACTTCCTATATGGAAAACTTTCAGTTTTCGCTGGGGGGCGGGGTAAAAGTGTTACCTATCACTTTGCTCACAGGCTGGTAATTCATCGCTGTGCGCAATGGAGCAGAACGCGAATACGCTTCGATTGTAAAAGCGTGCGAGTTGTGGTATGTGTGTGACACAGGTATTTAGTGTATGGCGTGGACAGGGTCTTCTGCGGGGGGGAACGAAGGTGATCGTTAGGACAGTTGTGTCTGGCTTGTGTTTTCGAAGTGTACGGATATTTATGTGAGAGCGACAGACCAGTGTTTATTGTTATAAAATATTTCAGAGTCAGGATAATTGACTCAATTCATTAAGAATGTGTGCCTGATTGTGTGTGGCTTAAGGAGATGGACAGTAAGTGATTTGAATCAATACGGATTTGTAAAGTATGAAGGCGTTGTAGACGATACATAGACATTCTGACTTTAAACCGGCACAACGACATTATTGCTTATGGCTGCTACTGAACACATTTGTATTACTGGTGTAACGTCATATCATCATATGCTCTCAAAAGAAGTGAAGTACACTTATGTTGTATTGTGACATATTAAATGTGATAAAACGTACAACAAGCTGTTGATCAAGATTATTCAAGTTGGCCATTCCGTACGTTACTGTTGAGACTGTTGTCTATTATATCAAAATATCTTACAAGACCAGTGCAGCACATTAATATACTCGTTACCCAATAGCCTTCAATAAGTATAAGGTAACACTTGTCCAGCTGACTGTACTGTTCGCTATATAGTTGCTTTAACCTGGGGGACTTCGCTTCTGTTTTCTTTCTTTTCATTTCCTTTCTCATCGTTATGGTGTTTAAAATTTCTGGTGTTATCCAGTCTTGCTTCTTCCTTTCCTGGAATCCCAAGCATGATTTGCTGCTTTCTTTGTATATTGTTGAAATGGTGTTGAAATTCTGGTCTATATCATCAGTCAATGTCTTTTCCTGACTTTTGGCAAATTGATATCGTTTCTTAATGTCGGCCGCAAAAGCTTTTCTGGTAAGGGAGTCCTTCAATTTGCTGATGTCAAACCTTTTCTGTGTAGTTACAGTTGGTGCAGCCCTTCTTAGTTTCACTTTCAGTTTTGCTACTACTAAATGGTGATCACTTCCCACATCTGCACCTCTTCTTACCTTCACATCTTGTAATGCATGTCTCCATCTACCGTTAACCATGATGTGGTCTATCTGGTTTCTGTCCCGACCATTTGGTGATTCCCATGTTAATTTGTGAATTTCTTTATGTGGGAAGAGTGTTCCTCCAATGACCAGGTTATTAATGCTACAGAAACTTATTAGTTTATCCCCATTTTCGTTTGCTCTTCCGCTGCTGCATTTCCCCATTATTCTTTCATTATATGTATTGTGTGTACCAACTTTCGCATTGAGGTCTCCCATTACTATAACAAGATCATATCTAGGTGTGTCTTCCATTTCTTTCTGCAGTTGTTGATAGAATTCATCCTTGACCTCCTCATCGCTATCATTCGTTGGTGCGTAGCATTGTATTATTGTAGTGTTGGTGAATCTCCCTCTCAATCTTAATCTTATCAGTCTGTTGTTGATGGGTTTCCATTCCAGTAATGTCCTTTCTATTCCTTTCTATAGAATAATGGCTACGCCTTCATTGTGTTGTCCATCCTCTCTTCCAGAGTAAAGTACTGTTTCTCCTGTTGCTGTTTTAACTTTTCCTGCCCCTGTCCATCTGCTCTCGCTTATCCCTAGAATGTGTAACCTATAGTTTCTCATTTCTGCCGTGACCTGTCTTAGTTTACCTGTCTCGTACATTGTCCTGACATTCCAAAAACCTATTCTTGTATCCTGTTTTGCGGTCAGGACATCCGTTTTCATGTCAGTGGCTTCCTTTCGGCTTTCACCACTGACAGTCATACGAGCCACAGACTCCGAATGTCCATCCCGCAGCAAAGTCTGTTATTGTTTCCGTAACTTCATTGTTTTTTTTACACAGACAGGGGTGTCAGCCCTGTGCTAAAACCCCCAACCTGGAGGACCAGGGTACCAGCTTTTGTCTGACCCCTACCCACACAGACCAGTCCAGCTTGGTTGAACCTACCAGGAGTAAAACTCCCACTGGCATAGCTCTGGGGATTGTCAGGGTACGCAAGCTGCCATACCGCTACAAGGTATAGGTACCATTGATGGCAGTCTCAAAGAATACACCTACATTATTTGCAGTTATCGCCCATTTCACTGATGATACAATACAAACAAACAAAATTAATTTTAATTTTATTATTTTTACTACTGATTATTGTATTTTCATGTGGAATACACAGCTATGCCAAGTTTCAGAGCTATTGATCATCTGGAAGTGATTGAAAAATCGATTGCAAGATTTGAAGGTGACAAGAGAGTGACATACGTTGCAAGTTAAAAGAAAAGCCTGTAAAAATAGTGTGTGTTGTTTTTTGTTCGTTGATTGAGCAACCACTTTCTGGACCAACTTTCAAGGACTAGCAGTAAATCCTGCATGTGCACTCTTGCTGCGGTGATGTATTCTTCTGAAGTCCACATGGCTAGGTCATCAGCATAGAGGAAATTGTGGACATTCTTGTGGATGTTTTCTGTGATGTCATTTATGTTTCGTATATTGATGGTAAGATAGTTCTATAGCAGATACTACCATAGGGGAGTGAAGTGTTAGAGACTTTACTATACTAGGTCCAGCTTCGAGATGTGTGGTGACCAGTTGATCTGGCTACCTTTGCTTTCCCTGACTCAAGAGCAGAGTCAGGTACCCATTTACAGCTAGATAAACTGGAGCGTAACGCCCCCGTGTTTCGAAACTCGTACCAATGCCGTTAGGCCAGCGCTGTAACCATTGTGCCAATCAGGCGTTCGTGTATTGATGTATTCGCTATAACATTCTCAAGTCAGTCTTTTATTTGTTGCTTCGTGTATTGATACATTCGCTACAGCATTGCCAAGTCAATCTTTTGTTTACTGTTTCATGTGTTGATACATTCGGTACAACATTGCCAAGTCAATATTTTGTTTACTGTTTCATGTGTTGATACATTCGGTACAACATTGCCAAGTCAATCTTTTGTTTACTGTTTCATGTATTGATGCATTCGCTACAGCATTGCCAAGTCAATCTTTTGTTTACTGTTTCATGTGTTGATGCATTCGCTACAGCATTGACGTATTAGTCTTTTGTTTACTGTTTCATGTGTTGATGCATTCGCTACAGCATTGCCAAGTCGTCTTTTGTTTACTGTTTCATGTATTGATGCATTCGCTACACATTGCCAAGTCAGTGTTTTGTTTACTGTTTCATGTGTTGATGCATTCGCTACAGCATTGACGTATTAGTCTTTTGTTTACTGTTTCATGTGTTGATGCATTCGCTACAGCATTGCCAAGTCAATCTTTTGTTTACTGTTTCATGTGTTGATGCATTCGCTACACGTTGCCAAGCCTGTCTTTTGTTTACTGTTTCATGTATTGATGCATTCGCTACACATTGCCAAGTCAGTCTTTTGTTTACTGTTTCATGTATTGATGCATTCGCTACACATTGCCAAGCCTGTCTTTTGTTTACTGTTTCATGTACTGGTGCATTCGCTACACACTGCCTAGTCAGTCTTTTGTTTACTGTTTCATGTGTTGATGTATTCGCTACAGCATTGCCAAGTCAGTCATTTGTTTACTGTTTCATGTGTTGATGCATTCGCTTCACATTGCCAGTTCAGTCTTTTGTTTACTGTTTAATGTATTGATGCATTCGCTACACATTGTTATTTATTGTGGACGCCACAGTGACAAAATGGTTACGCAAATGTGTAGGCACATCAAACAGTCATTATCACAGCAACATTCAATACAGCAATAGACGGTAGACAGCATTACAATGATGAGTCAGATGCATGTTATATTTCAAAGTGCTGTAAATGTAGTCAGATGAATAACTCCATCCTTTTCTATAACAGCCAGGAGATAACCAGATGTATGAGATCAGTTCACTCTCCTTAGTTTGACTTCAGCAAGACAGACACGTCTGCCGAAGTATAAATAATGTCCTCAAGAATATCCTCTAGATAATAAAGGTTTTCTAAACCTAGTTCATTTAACAAAGTAGCAAGTAATGGTCCTTGGTACATGCATCAACCGATGCAGTACAATGCAGCGACATGTGAGCTGGGAAAGAACATCTCGTGACGACGACTTTCGGAGACAGGCTATGAATCGAAATCGCTCACGACCCAAAATCGATAGAGTTAATGAAAAAGTCAATTTACCTTGCTTTCATGAAATACACAGAAATATCACGCCTCCCGACATGTGGGAAAACACTAGAGGTATTATCTCGACTAAACGAAATATCCATAAGAGGACTACACATCCCTGACAGAAAAAAAAAAAGCGGAGATCCCCTCTTCAACGAGGCATCTCTTTCGCCATTCCAAATCGCTCACTCCCACTAGTGGTGGGCGGAAACCGATCGACCAAACAACAAGACAAGTCATGCGCAGTCCAGCGCAAAAATGACCACAGCTCAAAAGTTAACTGCATTCGATACTAACGCGAGAAGACAAATGCTTACCGAGAAAAGTGACTATAGATTTCAAGCAGTTGTTGCCCTTGCGTTATAAAACAGATATTGAAATAAAACGATGTTGCGAGAATTTATCACGCAACATATCACCACCTCCTCCCGATAAAAAAAAAAATGTGGAACATATTTTTTTTTTCAATATCAAAGAGCAAGCGATAAGCGGCTCAAAACGCACGAATTATGCGCTGTTAATTAACTAAATTGCCAAACAATAGGCTAATTATAGAGTGTCTGGTGAGGATATACCTCAACAGAAAAATAAATATGTCTCAAAAAATATTCACATCGGGGAGGTGTCACCAACACACATCACGTTAGCATGTAAACACAATATACGTATGCAAGTTACTATAATCATCATTAAACAGCATACTCTAATATTGTCTTTAAAAATGGATGTACAAATCTGATAGGAAAATTTAAATAGTACATTCTTTGACATGTAATGACATAAGTACATAGTAAAGTTAAACTACATGACGATCCAGGACATATGCTCTGGTATTCCGAGGGTAAGTACACAATCTAGAACTCGTAAGGTAAGTCCTCAGCTCAACAATGACATTCTGAGAAAGTACAAGCAATATAATGCTAATTAATAACTAATATGCTTCATAAGGTACAATACATTATTAATAATTGTGGCTGTTTAGTAAACTAACGGCCCTTATATTAACTACTCAGTCCTCCTCTATCATTTTAAAAAACGAACAGAAGAAGATGACAACAAAGCACGATAGTGTGTACATATAAAGTAAGTACAGATGTGCTAATCTATTGTAGAAATATAGGTGTGTTATGACTCTGTAATATATAGAAATATAGGACAGAAGTATTAGTTGGAGTCATGTGGGCATCTAGACAAAATGTCAGCCATCACATTATCCGCACCACGGATAGCTCGTACCGTGAAGTGAAAGGTTGAAGAGCTATAGCATATCGAGTGGATCTCGAACTCTTCAAATTCTTAGTCTGAATAGCTGTAAGAGCTTTCTGATCAGTCTCTAGAATGAAATGTGCGCCCAGGAGGAATCTTTGTAGCTTTAGAATTGACCAAACCATCGCTAACAACTCACGGTCTAAAACCGAGTAGTTCCTCTCTGCCGCATTTAGTTTTCTAGAAATGTACATAACAGGATGCAGAGTATTTGCATATTCTTGCATCAGTGCTGCTCCAATCCCAGTGGATGAAGCATCACTTCGAAGAACAAAAGTCCTATCAAGAGTAGGTAATCTTAAGATGGGAGGAGAAGAAAATATATTCTTGATTTGGTCTAATGAAGATTGGCATTCTCCAGACCAACGGACCAGATTAGGCGAACCTTTCTTCAACAATGTTGAGAGAGGTGCCATGATCGAAGATAAATTTGGAATAAATCTCCCATAAAAAATTGAATTAAAACCTAAGAGGACTCCTAACTTGTTTCTTCGTTTTAGGAACAGAGATGTTTCAGTATTTTGGAAGTATTGTGGTCTTCTGTCTTCAAGAGACCATGACCAACACGATGACCCAGGAAAGAGATTTCACCAAAACCAACAAAAGCTTTAGAAGGTTTTGCTGTCAAATTATTCTCACGTAGAGTGGACAGTAAGTCATATAACCCTAAATAGTGATCTTCCCAGGTATCACTGAAGAGACAGATGTCATCTAAGTATGCGATGACATCCGAACGATGTGACAGAATTCGACGCATCATGCGAACGAAAGTGGCAGGGGCGTTCATGAGACCAAAAGGCATAACATTCCATTGAAATAGACCCCTAGGTGTAGAAAATGCAGATAGAGGTTTGGCATGCTCTGCTAAAGGCACTTGCCAATAACCTTTAGACAAGTCAAGTTTAGTGAAGAATCTAGAATTAGAAAGTCTAATCAGTAGATCTTCTAACAAAGGCATCGGTTCAGCGTCGAACTTTGTGACCTGATTCAATTTGCGATAATCAACGCAAATTCGTATGTTCTTATCCTTCTTCCGGACAATAACCATGGAAGAAGAATATGGTGAAGTCGATGGTTCTATTATATTTAATTGAATCATTTCATCCAATTCCTTTTCCACTTGCGACTGAAAGTGTATAGGAATAGGATACGGCCTAACCCTAATTGGATTATTGTCGGTAAGAATTATGTCATGTTCTATGACGTCTGTGTGTCCAGGAATGTCAGTGAGAACATCCTGAAATGTTTGTAACATCGACGAGACTTGTCGATGTTCGTCACCAGAAAGATTAGGAGAAACAGAAACGTTTTTCCAAGATTCCGTAGAATGTAATGGAACCACTGGAAGGGGAAGGTTGACATCAGAGAAGGTAGCTTCCTCATCCTGAATGACAGACAGGGATGAATAATGACCGTGCGGTGCAGGAGCATCATCCGTTGCCTGGAAAATAGGCAGCAAATAGTCCGGACGTTCGTGAAATTCCGAAAGCATGTTTATGTGGAAAGTTTTATGCTTTCCATCAATATCGACCACATAGTCAACATCGGAAATCCGAGAGACTATTGCATACGGACCTTTCCATGCAATAAGAAGTCTATTTTCCCTAATGGGGAGTAGGACGAATGCTTTGTCACCTGGACAAAGTTGTCGTAGACATCTATTCTTGTTAGCAAACTGCCTTGCCTTCTCTTTAGCAATTTCTGATGAAGCAGTTGCTAGCTTACATGCCTCAATGATCGTTTTTCTAAGAGCAATGACATACTCATATGAGGATTGAGTTTCATCGCTAATATCATCGGCAGTGATGAGATCGTGTAATAAAGACATACGCCCGCGTGGACGCGCGCCAAAGACAAGTTCGAAGGGAGAAAATCCTGTGTGTTCATTAGGGACTTCTCTATAGGCAAAGAGAGCCGCGGGTAAAACCCTGTCCCAATCTTGAGGATGATCTTCAGTTATCTTACCAAGCAAAGTCTTGAGCGTTCTATTCAGACGCTCAACTAACCCATTAGACATAGGATGGTAGATACTACTGAGAGATCGTTCAATATGTAAGGTAGACATTACCTGTGACATAGTGTCAGATATGAGTTGAGTGCCATGGTCTGACAATATTTCTCTGGGGAACCCCAAGCGAGAAAATATCAACCAAAGAGCATCTGCGATATCTGTAGTAGATATGCTCTTAAGAGGAATAGCCTCTGGCCAACGTGTGCACATATCGACACATGTAAGGATAAACTGATGTCCTCTGGCCGACTTGACCTTAAAAGGGCCAATAATATCTATGGCCATTTCTGAAACGGCCGAATAGGAATGTCAGCAGCCTGGATAGGCGCAGCATGTCGTGGTCCTCTAGATTTGACCTCCTGACATACCTTGCATGATCGGCAGTAAATACGAATGTCCTTATTGACAAAAGGCCAAAAGAAAGCCGCAAGGACTCTCGACTTCGTACGGGCAAAACCCATATGTCCAGCACATTGCGAGTCATGAGCATGTTGTAATATTTGGACTCTCATGCTCTTGGGAACAAGAATTTGCGAATGTGCCGACGTAGTCGAATCTTGTACCATACGTACAAGTACGCCGTTTCTCATTGCAATCCAAGATTTTCTATTTGTATCCTGATTCGGATCACCTTTCTTCGCAAGAACGAAGAATTTTTTTAAAGAAGGATCTTCTTCTTGCAATTTTATGAAAGAGTCACGAGTAATTACTAAGTGACTATCTTGGCTATCAACTTCATTATCACTATTCAGTGAAGTTTCGGGTGTTTGTAGAGCTTGTGCTCTTGTAACTACTGCATTTGTAGCTTGCATGTTATTATCTTCCCAAGCAGCAATCTGCTGTGGGGTACACTCCCTAACTCCGTGAATACGACCAATAATAAGGTCCGCAATAGGATTAGGTAAGAGACAAGCATGTACATCTCCAGTAAAGAAAGGAGTGGCAATGCGAATTACAGCAGTAGGATATTTTTCTAGAGTGCCGCCAAATGTGACACATTTAATAACCCTTCCTGTAGCACAAGATGGATCTACAAGCGATTGTCTAACACCAATAGTGGTGCATCCGGAATCGAAAAGTAGTGAGACCGGAGTATCATTAACAAGACCCTTATGTAGAATTAAAGAACCCCTCCCGTCATGCGCAACAGCAGCAGGAAGAGCGGGAAGTGGGTGACCACAACTCAAAGTAGTTATGGTACCCGGTTCGAATAAAGTACTGCATTGGGGGCATTTGTTTGCTCTCTCAAAGTCAAAAGGAGAACTAGTGACAGC
Organism: Oreohelix idahoensis; assembly: GCA_024509875.1. Taxonomy (NCBI): domain Eukaryota; kingdom Metazoa; phylum Mollusca; class Gastropoda; order Stylommatophora; family Oreohelicidae; genus Oreohelix; species Oreohelix idahoensis. The sequence continues at coordinate 92,209 of JAMPIV010019347.1, forward strand.
GTCAAAGTTTTTACTATCAACAACATGATTACAGGCTCCCTCAGTTTCCTGTTGTACAGCATTAGCCTGCTGATATCTCTTTTTTTTGTGTTGAGATCTACCCCGACTATTATTACCTCTGAAGTTATCAGAGTTATTATTATCTCTGCAGTTATTATTGTCTCTATTGTAATTGTTATACTGGTTCGAATTCCAGTTTCCACGATTACTATCATGTTCACATTGATGCGAACATCTATTTGTTTGGTTCTGAGGTCTTCGGCAGGAATAACCTCTATTACCATATCCTCTTTTGAAATGCTTATAATTATTAGGGTGATAGTAACGACCACTATCAGGTTGTCTCCAATTCTTCGAAGAAGAATCACCATGAAATTGGTTTCCATGATTTTGACAGAAATTACCGCTGCCCTTTCTATCAAAATTTTGTTGGGACCTACGAGCAAAGTTTTGACCATACGGAGCTGCCGAAGCAACTGGTAAACCTTCTTTCACCTTAGAGTTACCCATGGTTATGTGTGGGTGCGCAGTTACGTATTGGCAACAGAAATCTTCCATTTCTTTTATTGTTTTAGGTTTACGTTCATGAAGGAAAGCAAGGAAAGACTCATTGACAGACGACATAACTTTGTCTCTAAGTATTAAGTCCATAAGTCCTTCATAAGTTTTTTCCGTCTTAGATAGTTCAACCCATCGTGAGAAAGTAATGCGTATTCTTGCAATAAACTCGGAGAATTCAACTCCATTTTCAGGTAACATGTTTTTAAATTGTAGACGATAGCCGTCTTCGTTAAGCTGATATTTCTTTAACAAAGCGGCCCTGACAACCTCATAATTGCTCTTGTCAGGTTCATCCACCATATTTAATATACTTAGAGCTTTACCTGTCAGTATCCCTGATAACTGATAAACATATTTTGCTTTGTCTATGTTATGAGCTGTACATGCTTGTTCAAATCTGTCCAGATAGAACATTATGTCATCACTGGAAGGACTAAATGTTGGTAACTTAATCTTAAAAGTATCATTATTAGCCTTCCCAGAAGATGAACCCTTGTTTGAATCATTACCATTACTCATGCTCGTCAATTTCAATTTCTCCAACTCTAAAGCTAAGAGTTTTTCTTCATGTTCCATTTTTGCTTTCCTCTCATCAGACTCTCTTTGTAACTTCCTTTCTTCAGCTTGAGCCTGCATTTGAAGTCTTTCATTTTCAGCTTCTTTTTCAAGTCTTTTATTTTCAGCTTCTTTTTCAAGTCTTTTATTCTCAGCCTCTTTTTCAAGTCTTTTATTCTCAGCCTCTTTTTGAAGTGTTTCAGCTTCTAGCTGTAGCTGGAGTTTTCTCTCCTCAGCTTCTGATTCCCTTTTTTGTTTTTCCATTTCCATTTGGAATCTCTTTTCATCCACCTGCATCTGCAGTTTCTTTTGTTCAGCTTCCATATGCAGTTTCTTTTGTTCAGCTTCCATTGCTTTATCATATCGAGCAGTTGCAAATTCTTCTAACTTATCACCAGTCTTCCCAAGCAATTTACCCTGCTCAATAAAGTGCTCAAATGTAGACATGTTGTCTAACATATGAGTCCAAAACCTGAAATAATTAACTAATTTTATTTCAAACCTAAGTGTAACAAGTCTTAATTAAGCACTTGTATATTCACATCACATTATATTATCCCAGTCTCTGTGGGAAACAAGTCTCCAATCAAAGAACTTGTATATGAAATATCAGCACTCAAATCTTGATCATAAGTGCACTTCTCATTCAATAGTGCACGACACTATTCATCATTCATTTATCATCAGTATAGTAGTAACAGAGCATTAGCATAGCCCATTAACTAATTACTATAACTGTAAACAATGACTATGTAAACACATGCAGAATGTAAACATTGAAAATGTAAACAATACAAACAATGTAAACAATAACAATGTAAACAATAACAAAGATCAGCAACAATACAAAAAAACTTTCGCAGAAATCAACTAAAAATAAAGCAGAAATTAATGAAATATCACAAAAAATGTGACGATATCTGCGATAGAATTAAACAAAATACATGACACCACAGTGTATAAACAAAAATGTTGTATGAAACTAAATTATAGACAAGAGTAGGCTAACAAATACAAACAAATCACAACAAAACTAAAGAATGTGAAATAATAACGAAAACAATATTAAAACATGTCATCACAGCTAACATAAATAGCAACAGAAGTCGCTTAGCAAATTCCAGTATCGGAAATTTGCAAACCCTACAGAAAACGCTCACAATAGACGACCTCTATGACGTGGCATAATCTAACGGAGACACCACCCAACCGAGAACCCGCTGAAATATAAACATATAAATATACAAATAACATATAGACATATAACATATAGAATGAGATGATACACAGAAGACTCAGCAGAAGTATAAGGGCACAATTTACATACAAACAGGCCACTTAACTTAAAGGCTTCCAATCGTAGAACAGCAGAAAAACGGATGTCAATCAACGTCCTAAAGAGCGAAGCTCCAACGATGATGGCACATCTGAACTGCTTCCACTGCTAACACGATGGTACAAGAGCTTCTGAAATACTGTGTGTTGAATTGTTTCGGCACTTGACCTTCTAATCCAAAAGTAAGTTGATGGAAATCGGTACTTGGCCTTCTTCAGAAAACAACCCGTTTCAACAGGCACTTGACCTTCTCAAAAAACGACAGCACTGGAACCTTGACAGCAGCAACTTGCTTGACTTGCGTAAAAGATAACAGCAGTCCGAGTTATCCGGCAACATGTAACAACGCCGGGTACTGTCAAATTCTTGTTTCCGTCAAAAAGTTGAAATTTTGACTTTTACCGGGCAACGCCGAGTACTTTGAAAATTTTGAAGATGTTGACTGTATTGAAGAATGTTAATTTCTTGAAGGATGCTGATGAATTCTTGTTGAAAATGAAGTGGGTAAGGGACCCCGTGTTTGCTAGTACCAGAATCAAACCAGCTTATGGCCACCAAATGATGCGTGATGCCATATGATGATGGATGGCATCCGCATGTCTGGTTTTGTGTAGTGTGTAGATGTGTTCAGTCAAAACAATGTTCATGCAACAATAACAGGGCAATCCACATAGGACGTCAGTAACTCACGACGTATAAAGTCAATGAGTCTTGAAACAGCCGTTGACGTTTTTCTTCATTATTTATTGTGGACGCCACAGTGACAAAATGGTTACGCAAATGTGTAGGCACATCAAACAGTCATTATCACAGCAACATTCAATACAGCAATAGACGGTAGACAGCATTACAATGATGAGTCAGATGCATGTTATATTTCAAAGTGCTGTAAATGTAGTCAGATGAACAACTCCATCCTTTTCTATAACAGCCAGGAGATAACCAGATGTATGAGATCAGTTCACTCTCCTTAGTTTGACTTCAGCAAGACAGACACGTCTGCCGAAGTATAAATAATGTCCTCAAGAATATCCTCTAGATAATAAAGGTTTTCTAAACCTAGTTCATTTAACAAAGTAGCAAGTAATGGTCCTTGGTACATGCATCAACCGATGCAGTACAATGCAGCGACATGTGAGCTGGGAAAGAACATCTCGTGACGACGACTTTCGGAGACAGGCTATGAATCGAAATCGCTCACGACCCAAAATCGATAGAGTTAATGAAAAAGTCAATTTACCTTGCTTTCATGAAATACACAGAAATATCACGCCTCCCGACATGTGGGAAAACACTAGAGGTATTATCTCGACTAAACGAAATATCCATAAGAGGACTACACATCCCTGACAGAACAAAAAAAAGCGGAGATCCCCTCTTCAACGAGGCATCTCTTTCGCCATTCCAAATCGCTCACTCCCACTAGTGGTGGGCGGAAACCGATCGACCAAACAACAAGACAAGTCATGCGCAGTCCAGCGCAAAAATGACCACAGCTCAAAAGTTAACTGCATTCGATACTAACGCGAGAAGACAAATGCTTGCCGAGAAAAGTGACTATAAATTTCAAGCAGTTGTTGCCCTTGCGTTATAAAACAGATATTGAAATAAAACGATGTTGCGAGAATTTATCACGCAACAGATATCCTGGACACAAAGTTGTATCAGGCGATACCAGGATAATGCCAGATAAGAGTCTGGTCTTATAAGTAATACCCCCTTCTCTGAAAAGAGTAAGGGTGTATAGATATCAAAGGTAGGATCAAGCTGTTTAGGTTCCTAGAGAAGATGGTAATATATTACTCTAAGTTCCTACTTGTCCCTCCCCAGATCCTCCTCTGTTAATATTATTATTATTATTAACTCTGCTAGGGGTATTAACTAAATCTATCTACCAACAAGAACTGTAACTTAACTTAAAGAATTTTAAGTAAGTCTGCTGGTAAATATTTACAATTTATTTTTACAGGTTTTTCTTTTCTGCTTGAAAATCTTTCAAGAAAACTTAAATTCAATTACACAAGTAAATAAATAAAATAATTGAAATTTGTCACAATTATCTACAGTCTTTTGAACTGTATAACTGTTTTTCTCTTTCTCTTTGAATCACTTTGTTTAAGACAGTCTTTATGTACTTTTGCTTTAAGCTTTTCACAGTTTATTAAGTGTGTCTAAGTCTGACTAGGACGGTTGCCTAGATAAAATTGCACTGTTTCTTCATCATTAACTTATTTTTTTTGGTGAAGCTGCATTAACCGAACAGTAGCCTTGTGTGGCTACTTAACTTGAAATATGGGCGTTGATTCTGTTCCACCTCTGTTCTGGCAGGAATTTGTGTCTCCTCCAGGCATAGGATTTGGTGACCGGCCCTATATCATCAAGGGCACTCGCACCAATAGCTCCTAAATTAGAGTCAAGCTCCTTCAGGTGGACTTCAGTTACAGAATACAACCTGAAACATAGTCAGTTTCACCACTGTATTGTCTGTCTGTATCCCCTTTCTACAGAGGTAGGAGGTAAGAGACAGTTTCAGACGACAGAGTGCAGGTAGACGCACAGGTCATATCAAGATAGTATTAACACACGTCAGTTCACTGTGACCATATCTTTCTCCAATTCCTTGGATATAGCTAACTGTCCATAATTCGCCTCCCTACATTTATTAGGTCTTGTATAAAATGCTAAGTGATATCTTAATCAACACAGTAAAACAATTCCTTTCATCCTTCCTTATGTTCCTGGTGTGTGGTCCAATCCATCAAGAAATAATTCTTTAAAAGCTTTTCTAAAACTATGAACTCACTCTTGCTTCCATTCGCCATTTATTTAAATATACACAGGCTTGCAAGTCCACCAGAAACACACCGTAGTTTTCTAACACATGTTACACACTTCCAAACGCACAATTTGATCAATTATTTAAACAGTATATATATATATATATATATATATATATATATATATATATATATATATATATATATATATATATATATATATATATATATACACACACATTCTTTCTTGCACTGTCGTATTTTGGTCTGTATTACAACATGTCAAATTTACCGCTCGAAAATATCGAAGATAAACAGTACAGTTTTAACAACCAATAGAATAGCTCCTTTTTCTGTTAGGTATAGGAAACAATTTTATGCTTGATAATAGGGCCTATTTTGTGTATTTGACAGAATGAAGATAATTTATTTCTTAAAAACTAAAGATAGGTAAACAGAAAGGAATAGCTCAAATTATAGCGGGGATATTACTTAAGAGGTTAGTGTAAAGACTTCCTCATAATAAAATTTTATTGTACGAGAAAAATTAGTTTAAATGACATTTAAACATTAGGGTGGCCCTCAGTTTAGTCAGTTAAAGTCTGCACAAATTTAAATGCACTGGGCTAGCTAAATTTTAATAGCTAGAACGATAGAGATCAATTCCTAGTTTTATTAGATCTTTAAATATTTACAACCAGCCCAAAACTAAGTTAGATACATAATATCTAAACTTATTCAGTTTGAACGTGAAGGCTAAAAATCGTTAAAGGTGTAAATTCCTAACGCCAGTTTTGACTGTGTTTCGATTGGTCGAGCACAGCGTTATAAGAGGCCTTGAACTTGGGCGGATTCTTGCCACTAACATTTTTTAAACATAGGCGATACGAGGAAGAGCGCAAATATAGCCTGTCAAATATTTTGCCGCCTGTATCTGAAGCAGACTCAGAGAACCATTAAAAGCATGTATCAGCTTATGTATTTTACCTGAGGGTAAGCGATATATATATAGTTATTTGTATATATTCATGTTGTTTGCCTGAAATTATCCACTTATGTGTTCGCCAATGTGTTAGACTGGAAAAATAGGCCAAATGTGTAACGGAGTTCCTTACCAACGTGTGTAGTTTTAAAGACGACAGGCCAGAAATGGAAACAGTGTAGGATATTTGAGAAATTATGGCACAAGTGCGACTGTAAGCCTGTTATGGTATTTGACTGAATATTTCCTACGGGAACGACACACTGTTCAAGAACATAAGATAGGATGACAGGATATATTACCAGGATGTAATCAATATGTTACTTACGATGTTGTACTTAACCTATTTATGGTATGGAAGACAATCATGGACGAATGGATCTAACAATACAATGTATTAAGGAAATGAGTAATCAAATTGAACTGGCTGTGAGGTATTGAGGTAACTGTTCTGTGACTGATTTAATGTTTGTACGTGATGTTGTCTGTATGTAGGGAAAAACTACTGGACCCTACAGGTTTTGCGAATGTCTTTTTCATTCCAGGTTTTGTCCTGGTAATATTGCAAGTTCTTGAGACATCCACTTGAGAGGAACTATCGTGGTGTACTATTCTTCATAAACATAGAAAGAAAGCCACATTTCCCAGCCTGGAGATCATATTATGTGCGAACCCATCCAGGATTGGAGGTGTCTCAGACTACAGTCAAAGCTAAGTGGACACATAGATCCACTGGTCAGATGATCCAGCAAAGTTACCAATAATTGAAAGAAGAGAAAATAAAACTATTAAAGAATTCAAGTAAAACTCTTAAAATACAGACTTGTCAAAAGATTGAAACATTATAACATGATGATTCACTAAGGACCATATTCCACTCTTATTACGTTACCAGCCAGGGACGTTGATATCACGATTGTGAACTGTAATCACATAGGCTATATATATATATATATATATATATATATATATATATATATATATATATATATATATATATATATATATATATATATATATATATATATATATATATATATATATATATATATATATATATATATATATATATATATATATATATGAAAGGAAACTCTTTACAGAGCGATACAACAGGAAGCAATCTGATCATCAGAAGAAGTCCCCCCATCCGACAAGTGTTTCGGCCCAATTACTCCTTTACACTCTAAGGGGGGCGGGCCCACTTGGGTCATGACTCCCAAGCGTCTCAGCTTCCTGTTGTCTTGTATCGAAAATGAACCCATTTCACTTATGGTAGCAACTTTTAAATCCACAACGCCAGCCGCGGAGGCAATTGTGAAAGTAACAAAGAGAAGACAAATTATTCCGTTCGTTCCGTCGCCCTTCTCAACCAAGAACACACACTGAGACATTAGCGCGCAGCCGACGAGCTGCGCGCCGCAAGCCACTGAAATTTACCTGACACTCTCCCTATAGTATACATCGCCTGTTGCCCCAGAGTCGCATCTCTTTCACTCGTACACCAAAAAAAAAAAACTCAGCGTTGTGGACTTAAAAAAAAAAAAAATTTGGTGTTTTCTGTACCACAGCGTTTATTGTTATGAAGTCCATCGTCCATTGCGGTTGTTCCACAGCCAGCCTGATGCCTTTTCGGCAGTTTCACTAAGCCTCTTCAGTGCCCTTGTTCTAGACTGTCCCTTCAGCCCCAACAGTTTCAATAAATCATACACTGATGCAGCCACAAGCCCTCTTGCGCCCACTTCAACCGCCATGACCCTTGCACTGAATCCATCATGTCTCAGATCCGCGGCCAGATCGCTATACTTGGCCGCTTTGAATGAATGTTGCTCGTCTAATCTGGATTCAAATGGCACGGTCAGTTCAATCAGTATGACCTGAAGCGTTGCTGCAGAATGAAGCACTATATCCGGCCGTCTCCGCGATTTTCTGATACACTCTGGATATGCCCCCCGTCCAGGTAGGTCTACCGCCATCTCCCAGTCGTTTGCACAGTCAAGAAGAGATGGTAAACTGCTACCAGGTAACTTTTACTCGGTTTGGGGTGTGCTGACTTTCCTGCCCTCAGAAAGTATGTGTTTGCGGTGTCTGGCAGGACTTTGCTATTCGCTTTCATTCTTGCCTGATCTATTGTCGCAGCAAGCTCATTTAGCACTTTGTTATGGCGCCAAGTGTATCGCCCTTGCCCTAATGCCACCTTACACGCTGAGAGCACGTGTTCAAGTGTCTGCCTCCCCTGGCACAGGGGGCACTGCTCATCATCCGACTTTCCCCATTTCACAAGGTTGGTGGCCGACGGCAGCAGGTCATACATTGATCTAACCACGAAGCTGAGCCTAAGAGGTGCCATATGCCATATATCATTCCATGTCAAGGACCTCTGCAGAGCTCCTTCCCTTGTGGTCCATTGGCCTTGTTGGACCTGCTGCACTGCTTTTTGCAACCTCTTATCATTCTCAGCTTCTCGTATCTCCTGAACTACCATGTCTCTGCGCTCCCTGCTTGATGCCTTGGACCACCAGCGGATGTCACCATGCCCAAATCCCCGTCTATTCGTTTGTGTGTATCCGATTACCTCTCTCAGTTTGAGTGACTCTTCAGCAGCATCAACAGCTTCTTCCACTCCACTTCCTTCCCGTTTTCAGTGTGGGCTGAATGGACTTAACCACGTCATCAGCTGACTCGCGTAGCATCATTGCAAGCCTTGCTTTTCCAACTTTGTATTCTTCAACAACTGACTTGAAGGGAAGCAGAAGTTTTGACTTTTTGCAGTACAGTGCTACATCTGACAGACCTGGTGGTACCCCTAGCCATTTTCTCATGAACTTGTTGACCTTCTGCTCTATAGCTTCCACTGTACTTGTGCTTATTTCATATATAAGCAGTGGCCACAGCAACTTCGGTATCAACATGAACTGGAGGCACCACAGTTTGAACTTTCCCAGGAGTCTGCTTTGGTCTATGATCTGTAGTCCTCTGTCTGCCATTTCTATTGTCTGTTGCACTGCCTTCGAGTCTTTTAAAGAGGCATCGTACACCCTGCCAAGACTTTTAACAGGTTCCTCAATGACAGTAGGGATTCTTTGGCTAGAAACCATGAATATGACCTCTGCTATCTTCCCTTTCCTGACTGATAGGCTTCTCGACTTCTTGGGTTTGAAGCTCATTCTGCACCAGCTAACTAGTTTATCTAGGCGTGCTAACATCCTCCGGGCCTGATGTTCATCTGATGTCAGAATTGTTGTGTCATCCATGAATGCTTTGAGCGGTGGCATGTGACACATTCCACCGAGCTTTGGGCCTATAGCCATTCCTTCAGCCCCATTGAGGATTACCTGCATAGCCATGACGAATAGTATCGGAGAGATGGTACATCCCATCGCAATTCCAACTTCAAGGCCAATCCACATCGTTGTGTACTCTCTGGTTGAAAATCTGACAGAAAACCCTGCGAAATACAGCTTCAGCATTGCTGCAATCTCTTGTGGAACATGAAACATTTCTAGGGCATGCCACAACATCTGGTGTGGAACGGATCCATAAGCATTCGCTAGATCCAACCAGATTACATGGAGGTTTGTTCTGTCAGACTTTGTCTTTTGGTTTGCTTCCCAGATCATTGCGGCATGCTCTAGACATCCTGGTGTACCTGGGATACATCCTTTCTGAATGGTAGTATCAATGTACCCATTTGCCAGGAGGTATGTAGTGAGTCTTTTCGCCATTACTGAGAAGAATATCTTCCCTTCCACATTGAGTAGTGAGATTGGCCTGAACTGACTGATGTCTGTGGAATTTTGTTCCTTCGGGATGTAGACTCCGTTTGCCTTTCTCCATTCCTTGCTTACGAGTTGGGTTTTCCACGCATTCTTCAGTAAACGGAGCAGTCGTTTGAGAACCTCAGGGCATCTTTTATACACCACATATGGAACACCATTAGGACCTGGAGCTGACTTGCACCGAGCTTTCTGGACAATGCTCTCTACCTCTTGCACTGTTGGGGGCTTAGTGTTAAATTCAGCTCCTGGCTTCCCCGGCCATTTAAGGCCTACCATGCTGCTGAGCGGCTCATCTTTGCGACCATCTGAATATGTCCTTGTAATGTGTTCTTCCAGGTCTTCTTTCCTGGTGTTTAGCGTACCCGACCGTGGCTGCTCAAACAGTTCTTTTGCAAACTTGAAGGGCTCCCTAAAGAATCTTTCCCTATCCCTTCGAGTCTTCATTCTCTTCCTGCACAACCTTTATATATATATAACAGCATATGAATGTCTTTTTATGGAGAACCTTCCATATTATTTATTTCATCTTGTAAATACATTCTAAACTAATTTTGAGTTTTCCTAACCAAAAGAAACCAGGTTTAGGAACAATAAATTGTAAATACTTTCATTCAGTCTTACTTAATTCTTCTAATTAAGTTAATGTTCTGTTTGATAGTTATTACATGTAGTTAATTTAATTTTCCCCTAGATAATTAGCCACATAAACAAATATATAACCATTACTCATTGTGGGATCTGGAGAGGTAGCAGATAGATCTTCAGGTCCAAACACTATCATCATACCTGGAGATTTACATAGCTTGACCCCACTTTGAAGTCGATACACCCTTACTCTTTTTCAGAGAAGGGGGTATTTCTTGTAAGACCAGTCTCTTATCTGGCACTATCCTGGTATCCTCTGATACCCCTAATTGTCCAGGATATCTTGACTTTCAATAACAACCAAATCTCTCGCGACAGGCACATACAGTCGAGCTGTTAATGGTTAGAATGATCTGCTCCCAGGTGCAAAAGGCAAAGGCACTCTTCATTATCACTTTTATTCTTTTTCCGCTCGCTGTGATTTTCAAATATCTGAATGGCCTCGATTAGCAGAGGGCAAGGTCTATTTATACGTTACATCCGGCGACCGAGACAGCAGAGGCTAAAGGGGTGTTTGCATATCTCAAAATGTAGGCCCAATTTGTCCTGATGTACAAATATTAAAAACTACAATTTTAATTATCTTCTTTATTTCTGGGGCGATTTTATTCATATAAGGCTTAAACTATGCCCTGAATTAATCTTCATCTGTCTAGCTAATTGACTTTATATTACATTCTTTAGTTTTATTCTATGCGTAGCCTAAACAGCAAAATTATGGACCAACCTGATGTCTCGATGCCTTTCACTAGAGATTTCTCCATTACTATATCACCTCCCGTAGAAATCTTATTACTAACGGGTAGAGCATCATTCCTAGTATTGTATTAGTGACCTCTTCCAGGTGGTACTTCTCTCCTAAAGCTGTAGTTAAATTCCAATCTCAACTGGTTTGCACAAAATTGGAGATTGCCGTTGTAGGCTAGTTTGTTATTTGTAAACACTGCATAAAGGTGCGTTTTCATTGGTTCTCTCTGCATTCTTCTATTTCTAACATATGGCGTTTCGTTTGGGTAATGAATGACGTGTTGGGACTCCGACTTCACGACCCATTGCCAAGCCAGTTTTTTTTTTACTGTTTCATGAATTGATGCATTCGCTACACATTGCCAAGTCAGTCTTTTGTTTACTGTTTCATGTATTGATGCATTCGCTACACATTGGCAATACAGACTTTTGTTTACTGTTTCAAGTGTTGATGCATTCGCTACACGTTGCCAAGTCAGTCTTTTGTTTACTGTTTCATGTGTTGATGCATTCGCCACAGCATTGGCAATACAGACTTTTGTTTACTGTTTCATGTGTTGATGCATTCGCTACACATTGCCAAGTCAGTCTTTTGTTTACTGTTTCATGTATTGATGCATTCGCTACAGCATTGCCAAGTCAGTGTTTTGTTTACTGTTTCATGTGTTGATGCATTCGCTACAGCATTGCCAAGTCAGTGTTTTGTTTACTGTTTCATGTGTTGATGCATTCGCTACAGCATTTCCAAGTCAGTGTATTGCTTACTGATTCGTATTTAGATGCATTCGCTATAACGCTGCCATGTCAGTTTGTTCTTTACTGATTCGTATTTAGATGCATTCGCTATAACACTGCCATGTCAGTCTTCTGATTGCTGTGGTCTTCATTTGTAGTAAAATATGTTACACAAGAAGAATAACGTTGCCGCGTGCAGTTCCCGGGGGTCTCTGAAAAGACAGAGAACAATTAGGCATGTCGTACAAGGCGACTAATATGGCGTTGTGCGTGAGGTTGGCAATCTCATTATGTAAAACACATTGCCATAGAAACGTGAGGGTACAGTAGACCTATTCTTTCTTTGTCGCGTCAGAGAACCTCGTTAACTATAAGGGCTCATCATATCATTTATTCATTCGTTCATTCATTCATTCGTTCATTCATTCATTCATAACCCTCCACTCCCCAAGGAGCATAAGCCTTCAACAAACACATGCCAAGTCCTCCTGTCACGTGCCATCATCTTAAGTTCTTTCCACGTTCTCCTCATCATTTTCACCTCTGTTTCCAGCTCTCTTCTCCATGTGCTTCTTGGTCTACCTCTGCCTCTCTTCCCCTGGGGGTTCCAGAACAAGGACTGCCTTGTAATGCTATCAACAGGTCTCCTCAGTGTGTGTCCTATCCATCGCCATCGTCTTCTTCTCATTTCTTGTTCCACTGGCACTTGTCTGGTTCTTGTCATCAGTTCCACGTTGGTAAGCTTGTCATACCATTTTAATCCTTCTATTCTACGCAAGCACCCATTTATGAAAGTCTGTAGCTTTTTGGTTGTTGTCTTTGTTGTTCTCCATGTTTCAGAGCCATATAATAGTACTGACTTCACATTTGAGTTGAAGATTCTTATTTTCATGTTGAACCGATTTCTCTTGATCTCCATATATTTCATCATATCATGGCACAACACAAATTCGGGCAATCACGTTAGAAACCTGGGCAAACCTATAAAAAAAAAGTTGCTACATAAACCATCACCACAGTAGCACAATAATTGCATTGATGCAAGCTTTCTGCAAGAGGTCAGCACCAGAGGAGCTCCATGTTCTTTTAGCAGCATGAAAGAAGACAGAGAGACAATAAACCATACTGAACATAGTCGCTAAGACTTGTATGTAGGTAATAATGTTTCACACAGCCTTACCAACTCTCTGAGCTTTCATAGACCTTAAGCATGTATAATACCTACTGGCACTACTAAATTCCTTTGGATCTACCGGCTGCGTGGAGAGGGGGAACATGCTGCATGGGCAACAGCTTAATCTCCATATAACTCTGCCAGAGCTCGCGCCCTAGAGAGGACACTCCAGCTTCCCCCTATAGGTGTCGGCAAAACACGGGAGAAAACGTGGAAAGGAACACTAGGAAAATAAGCATCTGAGGGCTGTCACCTTAGGGGCACATTCCCACAGTCAGTTATGACTGAAGGGGCTATTATTACTACTAAATTGATTTGATACAAATAAAATTAGCATCGTATTTCTAATAAAATGGCGTACTCGCTGGCGCTTAGGTAGCTAGTTTAACGTATTTGCTGTTGTTAAGGTAAAATCAATTTTGCTATTGATAAAATTTTTATTTTATATGTCAAGCACATAGTAGGTACATCAGATGAGCCTCCCATTGGCAGAGTGATTAGAGCGCTTGCCTGTCGCTGGAAAACTACCGGGTTCCGGGTTCGAAACCTGGTAGCGTCACACCCCAGCCTACCCAGCAGTAAATAGGTACCTGACTCTGCACTAAAGTTATGGAAGGCAAATGCAGCGAGGAGGGGAACTGGTCACCTGACTTCACAAAGCTTGATCCAGTTTAATAAAGTCTCTAACACTTCAGAGTCCCGTACAGCAGTATCTGCTATCGGACTACCTCTCCTCCCCCCCCCCCCCCCCCTTATTTTGTACAGTACATCAACAATTCAAGGCCTGCTGTACTTAAAACGGATAAAGGTCAAAGTAAAGGTCGTCCCATACTGCCTTCGCGGAGTGAAGTGTTAGAGACTTACTATACTAGGTCCAGCTTCGAGAGGAGATGTGGCCAGTTGTCTTCCTCGCTGCCTGTGCCTTCCCTAACTCAAGAGCAGAGTCGGGTATCTATTTACAGCTGGGTAGACTGAAGCGTGACGACACTGTGTTTCGAACCCGGGTACCTTTGTCGCGAGAGGCCAGCACTGTAACCACTCTGTAAGTCGGACGCTTTTAAACGGATATAGTAGTTTTAAAAAAAAACCGAAAAGAAGGAAACACTCCTAAGGCTCCAAAAATTCAGTTTCTGAAAAAACATAAAATGAAAAAAAAAAGAGATAGCTAAGGTGTCTAACTTAACCAAGTACAACAACGGTTATTTAATTAGGTGCATTATAATAAAGCGTGAATTTGTGACCGTCAGTGTTGCCACAGCTGGGTATTTATTTTACTAGATCTGGGTTTTTTGGCTTCCGTCTGGGTATCTGGGTATTTTTTCCCCAAATCTGCATTAATTTGGGTATATTTGACAACTGGCATTTACAATGTATGTATATTCTGTGCTTTATGCATTATACATTATATTTATATTATAATTAAATGTAACGCATTATGTGCTATATATTTTTTATTCCACTTAAATTTAATTCTTGTTTTTACCACATCAATGACGTCGTTTTTTTGACTCGTTTACATCAGCTATCTATTTCCTGTTATTCTGTTAATGGCTGTCATCTATAATACTCAGTCATTTTTGCGATGTGTTTTAAAGTATTCTTTTTAAATTTTAGACTTAAGCGATGATGAAGGTATGCTAGGTAGTTGTAGCAGCATGACGACACACACGCCACCGCGTAAAAAAGTGAAGCCATGGTATCAGCAGGCTTTTTGTGAGGAATGGCTAACAGACAGTGAACTGAAGGATTAGATAAAGCCGGACTCTGGCAATCGCTATGCTGCGATTTGTACGGACTCTGGCAATCGCTTTGCTGCGATTTGTACGGTCTGTTCCTGTACATTAACTAATGCCAATAAAACAGCTTTATTGACACATAAAAGCACATGAAAAACTTCGAAGCCAAAAGCAAAACTCTGAACATTAACAAGTTTTTCATCAAACCAAAAGAGCCCTGTCTCCAAGACAAAATTGCTAAAGCGGAGAAACCTTTGTATGCGTTCATGTTACTGTTAAAATATCTCATTTTCAAGAGTTCATATACAGTATTGGGGTGTTAATAAAATCATTTTTATAAATTGGGAATTTTTGGTAATAAAAAAAAAATGAAGAAATAAATAAAAATTGGTAGCACACAGCTTATTTGTGATAAAGTTGCATTAAAAGATTGTGTAAGCATCGTCTTTCCCGTGTATTTGAGGCATAAAATAATCTGGGTATTTCTGGGTTTTTTAAGAAGAAAATCTGGGTTTATCTCTAGAACTTGAGTGTCAACCTTGGTGACCGTCTGCATGAGAGCATTTGCATAACAGAGTGACGACATACACATCCGGTTAAACGCCAGACGTGTAGCTTTAGCTAGTTAATGTAATTAATCAGTGTCCGTCAGTCCGTGTGCTGTATGAACTGGTTTACGGTGTCTGACTCTGAAAACGAAGACAAACGTCAGTCTGACTGATTAAACATGGAGTGGAGTTAGGGTATAGGGGATCTGAGTACACTCCGAGCACAGCTGGCCTTAGGGCATGGCGAAAGGGCAACTGTATAAGGCGCTTGTCTTTTTCTGACACAGTTCACTCAGGCCACAAAGCACGCAATGTAAATCTTTTATAAGACAACACGAAAAACAGAGTGGTGAATTATTAACATGTTTTTAGGCAGTTGCCATCGTGTTTTCTGTTTTGTTTTGTTTTTATTTGTAAGTAATAACCAGGGTTGTGAAGTCGTCCAGTAAATTTTCCGACTCCGACTTCTGAAATTTTAGAAGTGCAACTCCGACTACAGTGTTTTACCAGTCATATGGCATCAAATTCGGAGTCGGAATCCGGGAATTTGTTTACTGACTTCGACTTCACTAAAACACGACTGACTCCAAGACTCCGAATCCCGACTGCGGTTCCCCAGTGATAACTATCCAAAACTATCTGCAATTTTATTCACGAATCTTACTTGATTTTCAAGTAGACTTTAATTAACTTTCCCAGCTTGACTTCAGTGTGTGTGTGTGTGTGTGTGTGTGCGGAGGGGGGGGGGGGGAGAAGAGGAGGCGCGTGTCAAACCACTCGCCTCGCGCAGACATAGCGCTGTATGGGCGGCTCTGGCTGTAGGTGTAAGAAAGTTTTGCAAGACACAGCATAATTAAGCAATCAAGCGTGTGTGGATGTCCCGAATGAAGATTACTTCCTCCATGTGTTAGCATAGATTTCGCAGCAGGACCTTTTTTGTCTAAACACACATTAAACATATTTACCGTTTTTAAATTATTGGTGACTTTTGTATAGATCGAACAAAGGACATGTTTGCATTAACTTTTGTTAAGTTCTAGTACTGTATTTTCGCGACTTTTTGTGTGTGTTTTGTTGTAACTTGAATCTGTTCGTGCATAGACCGGCTGTTTTTGGTATGCAATGCAACTTAATACATGATTGGTGAATAACTAAAACCGTCTTTGCAGTATATGTACTGTATGTGTGAGGATAGGCGTTTTCTACGACAGATGATGGATTTTAAGTGTCTTTCAGTTGTGTTTTGATAATCTTATACGGTAAAAAGGGTTTTCTTTTAGCGGCAAAATATATTCGCGTTACTGATATTTTGTACGGAGTCAGATCGTTTATTAATATATGCGTAAAAAACAAACTAGACCGAGTATTGTGAACTCTGTAACACTTAACTCCCCATACGGTAGTATATGCTGTGCGATACTATTTCCTTTTCAGCGTCCGATTGGTTAAGCAGCTAGCGCGCTTTCCTCCGCCGCAAAGTTACTGGATTTCGAGATCAAAACCTGGTAGCGTCACGCTCCAGTCTGCCCAGCTGTAAATGGGTATTTCATCTGCTCTTGAGGTAGGGAAGGCAAAAGGCAGCAAGGAAAGGAACTGATCGTCCCACCTCATAAAAAAGTTAGGTCTGATATGGTGTATTAGCTATGGAACTGCCAATATACGCGAGGGATTAACAGTCAGTAACTGTGTCCTGTGGGTTTGCCCGGAGTGCAGTGACGTCGATACTGTTCAACAATATCGACTGTGTCCTTCAGATAAGTAACACTATTCTAGTTTGCGCGAATGAACCCATTGTAATTAACACACAATTATTGTAGCTTGCTTGCCTCATCTTGTATAAAACAAGATCCAATGGATCCCATCTCATTGTAACATCACCGGCAATGAAGAGGCTCACAGAATGGCAAAAGAAGGTTCACATCTACCTCAGCCTGATGCAAGCATAACTTTTGAGGAGGCAAAGAGTTTTATCAGAATCAGATACGAATAGAGACCGCAGTCAGTGACTCATAGCTTGACTGCCTGCGTCAGGACCAGCGAACCAGAGCTGGTCAAGACCGTGCTCCACCTCCACGTGGTGGTCCTGGAAACAGTCTGCAGCAGTGCAGGCTGGCTGAGCGAGCACGGATCGCAATGGGAAGGCAAACCCGGTCCTAAAAAATGCCGTGCAGAAGTCGGATGTGTCGACCGAAAGGTGCAGATATAACAGCTTAGGCGTAAACAGACACAACGCAACCACCGTCCTTTTCAGGGCGAACGAGGAAGAAGAAGAAGAAGAAGAATCAGATACAGAAACAAATGGAATGTAGAACATCCAGGGCACACACAGAATGATGCTTACTACCAGCTCCACAGAAGAGAACAAGTGGTAATCTTCAGACTCCGCACTGGCCACAACAGATTGAGATACCATCTATTCAACAAGCTAAAGATAGGAACTACCGATCAGTGTAACTGTGGCACTGATAAAATGACTGCTGAACATCTGCTTCAAAGTTGCCCCTTATATGTGGTACAGAGAAAGTGCATATGGCCGACGCCAGCTCCTTTCGTGGAAAAGCTTTACGTGGATTCAAATAGCCTCAAACTGACTACTGCTTTCTGTGAGAACATTCATTTGGTCGTCTGAGAGTGTATGAAGAAGAAGAAGAAGAAGAAGAAGAAGAAGCAGAAGAAGAAAGAAGTATAAAACAAGTTGCTAAATAAACCACCATTACAAGATCGTACGGAGTGTTTTGGCGCAGACGTCCAGCAAAAAAGGGAGCCTATTGCAATGATGTTTCAGTGGTCTTTGGGGCGTAAAAGGAGAATTATGATAACTGTTGCTTGAAGGAATAAAACCAGTTGTCGTAGATTTCCGATAGGAGAATTAAGACTAGGTTAGGTCCCTTCTGAATAGGTTTGAATAGGTGATAGACTCAGTGAGAGTTAGTGAAAGGTAATAGAATTTCCACACACGTGAGATGATAGATTTGATATAGTGGCTGTCTCTGATAGCGAAAAGAATTCTTCTCTCTCTCACCTATCTTCTACAACAGTTGTTACAGCGTCAGACAGACTACACCAATATACATATTACGTATATTTCTATCACTCACAGGCACGCACATACACGTGACGACAGGTAAACACACAGACGTGGGAAAAACTATAACAATGATATATATATTATCTAGAACGAGCTGACCAAACACGATTATTAAGTTCAAGAGCGATTTTAATATCAGGAAAAAATCGGCTCACAACATCAAAGAAAGTACATCAAGGAAAATACATATACACATAGTCATAAAAAATCAAGGAAATGTTGTAAGGATGTTAGCCCCGTTATAGTGTTAACTCTAGGTTTAGCCCGGCCCCGTTAAGAGAACAGATGATGGCGCCCGAGTCACAGATACATAGGGTTTGAGTCTAAGAGTTTTCTTTGTTTTATCTCGTAATTATATGCACAGAGTTTTGAAACAAAAAAAAATCTGATTTAACCTAAGACAAAAACACAGAGAACTCTAGCCTCCTAGCAACAAATTTTATGCAGATTGAGGAAAAAAAAAATTAGGACAGCAACAGGGTGTCAAATGATATAATATAGTGAAAGAAAAAATATCACTCAGACCAGCTAGTACACCTCATTCATTCCGCCCATGGCTTCTCATTCAGGTACTCACGACTTTGCTTGCACTGCATACTCTTGGAAACACATTGATTTTAGATATCACTCACACAGACTCAAAAAAAAATGCAGTCTTCCTGCCAAGAATTCCCCCAGTTCCAAAAGATACGTATTTAAACTTGGAGTCTCCGGGAACGACTTACTCTGGGTATGCAAATTTGTTGAAATGTCTGATTAAGTCACCTAACAATTATTCCAGGCGCGGGAGTTAGCAGAGCACAGTGTCAATAGCGTAGGTTTCTAAAAAATGATGAATGTCAGGTCGGTGCCTTCCCTCAGTATAGGATTCACTTTAGTCACACCACAGATTTGTCCACAAGATATAATCTTAGTCGGGAAATGATTGTTAATATTCACGCCACCAGGCAGCAAATTATATAGAGTTTCTAGAAGAAATTAAGTGCTGGCTCCAAGGTCCAGTATTTATCATTACAGTCTTTGAAAACCCCTGTTATAGGGATATTAGTATTTCTCTGTGCTAACTTTGCAACCCGTCCAAGATCAGTAGATACACTTGATGAAAACCCACGTGGTTCAAAATAAGGACTGTTCTTAGTTATCTTTCTTCACAAGAATCGGAAATCTACGTACTAAGTGCCTTGTTAAAGTTAGGTTGTCACCCCAAAATTCACTGTGTGCGGCAGGATAAATAATAACCAGAAATACAGTGTATAATAAACATGCATCTGTACTGGTTAATAAACTGCTGACATTTAACTTCTGGATAGTCTAGAAGTGCGACAAATTTGGCCTTTAAATTTAAAACTGATAGATCCGTCGCTGTAACAGCTAAGTATCTATTTAAATCGAGCGATTTTCCTCATAAATTAGGAACACGTGCGGTACTGGGCGGGGTGTGGGGGGCGAGTGGTGGTGAGGTTATCAGGATTTCTAGACACGTTGGCCAATATCGTTAAAAGTTAGAACAAAGGCCCCGAACACTCGACCTTCGTCATCTCGCCAAGCGAAATCTTATTCTATATAAATAGCCATACCAATTAGCGTCCCCTACTAAAGCCCATGACATTAAATTTTTTACGTCCGTGCCCGTCTAACCGGAAATGTCACTCCCCCACTGTCACCAAAGTCATAATATCCTGACCACTTTGATTCTACCTATTACTGCGCTAAAAGAAATCAGATTTCAAATAATCTTAATGCGAGTTCAACACTTGCCCGCCCAGACTAGCCTGACCCAAACATCTTTTACGAAGGCTATCATTTCTCACATTACCTTCTAACCACAGAGATTTACAGGTGAACGATCGTGTCAATCTTAAGAATAAAATTCCCCTGAAATAATTCCTACTCCGAAGCTCTAGAAGATCTGGACAACTGACAGGGGCACGATGTACAAGTACTCGAGATCACTTCTCTAACAGCTATCCACCGTTTATCGAAGCAGATGCGCGGAGATCTACACTAGTGCGAGTCGGTGAGTATGTATGACTGACGACATGCTAGACGTTCCAAAGTTCAGCGAACCGACTTGGTCACGCGCAAAATGATCGCGCCCTGCAGCAGACACAATGCGGCCCCTAAACGTAATTTCGCACGCGATACGATTATCTCTCAGTTTTAGGAGAAACTCCCAACACAGGTAAAGTCCGCTTGCGATATTACCGCGTGAAAATAACCTGCAGTTCGCAAAACGAATACTGTACAAAAACGATGTACAGGAAAAAATGAAATACAGTTTACTCAAATCCCAGATACAAGAAAAGACTCCCATTTTCGGGTTGAGAGTTTTCACCACTACAAGTTTAGGGAACCATTAAATGAATAAAAAAGCTACGCCTAGCGTGACGAGTTTCGGGCGATTGTCCTCCCCCTAAATGCCTCCCCCCCTTTGGATAACTGACCGGATATGGAAGCACTCCAGATGTCCTAAAGTAATCACCACACACTCTCACGTTGGGCGATATGCCGCAGAGAAGCTCGCTATAACCCCGTAAAGCATTTAGACCGTAGCTGCTTCACGGTGCTGGTCTGGGATCTCCAGTATCCTCCTCTCAGATCCTCAGCTTCTTTGACGCCACTGTAGCCCATTGCACATATACGCTAATATCGTACCTAGCGCGATTGTCATTCAGTTCTATGCAGCAATCTGGCGAACTCAGAGAAAACAGTGTAAGAGTTGATGCGAAGTTATATGCTTTATTGAAATAATATTCGCAAAAACAGATCTTACGTCTTCCACTCAATCGGTGAAAAAATATCAATCTTGAAAAAAAAGATCTCTACAGAGATAATAAATAGCCCAGAGATCTATTATCTCTGAAAGCATCATCTTCCCTCATGTAGGAACATTAATTATAGACATCTTAATCCTCTTAAAACAGTGATCAGAAGCATCCCCCCCTTTAAGAAGTCTATGTCGAGCACTCCATGTACCTACGTGTATCACTACTGGAGTTTATAAGGTTTCCTATCCCCCCCTCGTAGCTTCTCGGGCGGTCATGCGGTCATTGACTATCCCCTTCTCCTTCTCCCCCTCATATCTCTCTCCCTCGCGGATGTCCATAACATCAAGTGGCGGCACTCCATCCAAAGCGTCGCCGCTTCTGTCCTGGAATCTGTTCTCATCATGCGCCGGCTTGAAGAGCAGTAAGACACCGCTCGCTTCTGACACATTTTTTTGAAAGCAATTCCCTTCCATGATGCACTAAGCGGCTGCGCAATAAAAAATCCCTTAGCCCACTGGCCACTATCATCATCTTCGTCAGTTTTTGTTTTTGGGTGTTGGGGTTGGTTGTGGGTGGCCGATCGTCAATGAGAGATGGTCCTGGGGAAGGGTTGGCACTGCTATGACTAAGAAAACTAGCTTTACTGGTTTTTTTCTCCAAGTAATCCTCTTTAAGAGATTTAAATGGAAAACCTTCCCTCTTCTCTTCTTCTCCTTTTCTCTCCTTCGTATGCTTCTCTTCCCCCCCTCTCCCTCCCCTCTCCCTCCTTCTCTCTCCCTTCCTTCCATTTTTTCTTTCGCCTCTCCTTACTTCCTCTAAACCTTCCCTCTCCCTTCCTGTCTTTCCCTTCCTCCTCTCCTTCATCCTTTGTCCTCTTTCTTCTTTCCCGGCTTCTCTTCTTTCTCTCTCCTTTTCTTCCTTCCCTCCTCCCCCCCCTTCTTCTATCTTTCCTTCT